>CANSNZ010001095.1:1367500-1664371 GCA_947646795.1 Beta lomatogona | reverse complement strand
GCATGGAATCCACAAGCCTTGACATCAAGATTGGCCTGAGATATATTTTGACATGTATTATATTTTAGGCTTAGAATTGAGGTGTAAGTTTACGAAATCCTAATTGAGTAGGTTTGATCCCTATCGACTATAGATTTCGGTCATGAAGGGTAATAGCTTTGGCCTTTGCGTGTGTTCTGAAGGAGGAGAAGCAAGAGGTCGTATTTTGCTTATATTCGGATCAAGGCGCTCTTGTGTGATGATCAGAACCCTAATTTCTAAGGTGAAAAGGTTAAATTGAGAGATCTTGGAAGCCTTGTATGCCCATGTCAAAAAAATTCGTGCATTGTTGGTGGTTTTTCTTCTTATTCTGGGGGTTTCCACTTTCCATGTTGAATTTTCTTTGTTGCACTTTATTGTTCTTGTTATTTTCAGGCTGTGATTTCTGCACTAGTTTTATTGCATGATTGCACAATTTGTGAGCCCTTGATCCCTAACATAGAGCTAAAAGGTCTTCAGCCGATTCACTTTCGCGATGGAGACTCCAATTTTGCAGTCTTTACCTTTAGCATAGAGTAATAGTTGTTGGAGGAGGGAAAGAAGTAACAAGTAAGTAAGAAAAAAGGAAATTTGGTGCTGGTATCATTCACATATACAAAGACAAATTTTCAAGATGCACGCCTCAGACATTGAAGATTAAAAAAAATTGATAATGATCAGTCACCTGGTTATCAATTCTACGAGACTCGTGCAAAGATGTTCCAATAACATGAAGCCCACCAAGCCTTTTGACCTCAGTCCCCTCATTCAAGCAGTGTAATTCACAATCATTCAGGAACCGCTTGATAAAGCAAGGGCTAGTGAAGGACCAAGGGGGTACGTCTCAGACTCTTCTTCAGCGAGCCTCTGAAGCTCCCCGAGTTGACTGACTCACTCATTTGGACAGACTCAGAAATCATGGACTTGACCTGCTCATATGTCCAACCCTTTCCCTCACTCTTCCCAACATACTTGGCTGCACAGTTTTGCAATATTTTCATAAATGGCATAATTGAACTAAAAACTGAAGCGCAATACATGCATTTTGCAAAATGAAGATTAAAGAGACTCCAACCAATTAAGGACGCCCTTTCAAGCAATGCTGATGTCAATGTACCAATTTCAACTTTTGACATTGCCTGAAAAAATGTGGAAAGTCACATTAGATATGCGAGATTCAGTTGAACTTCATTTACATAGAGTCATCAGATATTACCTTTCTCAAAGTAGATTCACCGTCAAGCTCAAATTCAGGAACTTCTCTAGATAACATTGACCGCAATTTGTTCTCTATTATTCCTCTTGCAAGCATCTGAACTCATACAAGAACAAATGCCATATGGTAAGTATCAGCAGAAACAATATAGTCACTTCTAAGAAATAAGATATGGAACAGAACCCTTGTGCCATTTATTATGAGGATCACCTTGGACAATTAATGATACCAGTATCAAGAGATACCCTAGGCTAATGGAAGTATGACAATTGGCACCTGATAACAGAACAGAACCTAAAATTTTTGTTGGTTAATAAACTAGACTAAAATATGAGTTGTTTACAATATTATGCCAAACATAATAAACTAGACTATATATGGCAGAATTTGTGTTAAGAGTAGATAGGCTCTTGGAAGTCCATATCAAAAGCAGCTTATTCTAAATTTCTGAAAAATATCATAGATCAATTGTTTACAGTTCCATTTGAGGATTGTCAGAGGGCTACATAATTACCACTCACATTTTCTGCTCAAAACATTGCCATCTCAAATCTACCTCTAAATAAATATCCCATATTCACAGCATTTAGAGATCTACTCACGCACAATTCAACATATTTGGAAAGGAAAGATTCACAAAGGTATTTAATTTGATGTTATTTGTAGTTACCATTTTAGATTTACTTGACACTTAGAGTTTTCTTTAATTATATATTCCAAGGTCTTTTTCAAATATACAGCTTGAGGCCATGAATGAAAAGCATTACAAGCTTTGCTCTTTCTCTTAATTTGTTACTTTTGATAAACTACTAGTTCTCTACATTATACTCTTAATTAGAAGACTCTTATCTTGAAAAGATTGCCATATTTTGTTTCCATCACTTCTACATGCCCATAAATATCAAAACTCAACACGAATCAGCAGTACGGACTCTACGGAGAGTTCAGGAGAAGAGAAAACACTAAAGAACTCTATAAATAAATTAAGACATACTTTTGGATTTCCCCCTAAAATAATGTCTGTGCCTCTGCCAGCCATATTGGTAGAAATGGTGATAGCATGTTTCCTCCCTGCCTGCGCAACAATCTCAGCTTCCCTAGCAGCATACTGGAAGGTAAATGAAAAAAGAGAAAAACTTAAAAAATATCGGAGAGGAATATGAAGCAAGGAAAAACACATTTGAAAATATGCAAGTAAGAAACAAACCACATTCATGAGTATATTACCTTGGGTCGTGCATTAAGCACATTGTGTGGGATGTTTTGCTCCTTTAAAAGGTCAGACAAATATTCAGAGTTCTCGACACTGTATAAAGAAGATATGATTAGTCAGTCAGCATTGCATAATGGTTCTTAAAGCATACATGAAAACCACCATCAACTATCAGTACTCAACTCCCACAACCCACGAGCGATATAGCCTAGTATACACTGTTGATACAACAAAAATAGATCTCTTCAAAGAAAAAGGAATAAAAAGAATGAACCATCCACAACAGAAAAGCTCTCTGATATTGTCAACTGACACCATGCATGCAGAGCAGTTAGGACTTGTGGAACTCATTAACGGAATTTTCAGAAAGAGAAACAGATATATTTTGCTTGAGAACGGGGTAAGTTCGAAAGAAGCATGCAAGACACAATCAGTAGCTTTCTCCATATGATACTTTCTAGCTAATCTTCAGCTACCAATAGCTTCTGTCCACATCATCATTAATCGACTTACTGCTACGAATTAACATAGCTTGGACACCATTAATAGCATAGATTAAGGAAGAAATAGAAGATCTGATTACTTAACTGAAATTACAGCAATAAAAAGGATAATTACAAGCTTTCGAGAGACTTGTTCTCTCCCATTGAACTCTTAAAGGCTCACCCAAATTCTTAATCAATTTTCAACATAATTTTCTCTCTCTAATTATCCCTATATATAGAGTAATTTCCTTAGCACAACTACCTAGCTTATTCTCCAAGCTAACTAATGAAGATAATATCTAAATCACCCTTCTCCTTAATATGGATTCATAGCACTTACCATTCAGTTTCTACTTTCTCGAATTTACTAAACATCAGACCTCTAATACCTCAAGAAAGAAACACAATACAAACAAAGAGATGAAAGCAGAACCTCGAATAACCAGTATAAACATAGTTCTCTGGGCATCATGACAGTCTAATGTTCAACATTCTGCCACCTCCATATTGCACCAGTAAGGAAGGGATTATGTAGCTTAGGAACACAAATTAGTTAAAGTCCATTTTCAGGCCTAGCAACTTCTGCATGTTCTTCAGATTCTAATGACAGAATGTCTACAAATATTCTTCTTTTTTTTTTTTTGGTTGCTTGCAGAATAATTCAGACTTGAGATAAATAAGTAAGATATCATTAACCATTACAGGAGAATACATATTTGAAGATACAATTTTTCTGCTGTCCTTTTTCATCCATACACTATATATATATTTTTCCTAATCTTATCCAACCATATAGTGTGTGCCTCTTGTTCATTGATTTTAGAAATTTTTTTACTGTTTATTACTTCTCTGCCTCTGTCTGTTCTACTTCATTCCTAACCATCTTTGAATTTTGGTCCATCCCAGTAGTTTCAATCTGAGATATAGAGAGTAATGTATACTCTGTTAAACAATAGTAGGATGAAGCTTAAGAAGGAATGTGCAGACCCAGGCCTGACCGGGCCAGTGAACCTCCTTATCCTTGTCCTCCATCCGCAAAAAAATACTAAGAACAGTAGTTTCATGAATCTCATAGAGCAAGTTCTGATTAACAACTCCATTAAAAACTTCATCGACCACCGTTCTTCATAGTTGATATCATGCTAATTGCTCTATCTGTCCCTAGATTATTTTGCTTCCATGCTGGAGAGAGATTATGGTAGAGAATCTCAAATTTCAGGATCTTGACATTTCTATTCCCTTTCTGAACTTTATGGTGACATACTCTCCTCCCTAGGGACAATCTCAAAAGAATTTTAGCCATATTTCAGTTCCAGAGGGCATGTGGCCCTTTGGCCATATACATCTATATGTCCCTCATCCATCCCTATTATCTTTTTCAACTTACCACAAGTATAGCAACATGTGTATGAATGATGAACATGAAAGTGAATCAGAGCACAGCAACTTTGAGTGTAATCATGAGTCCATGACGTATGTTGTGCATACTGAATTACTGAAAAAATGACCGCAGGGCTGTTGTCAGAGTTGCTTATTCTGTATATTCCCTCATCTGTCTGGTCTAATTTTGAGCATTCAAATGCCATTATTTGTATGATATTCAAATGCCAACGGTCAGAGAAAAGTACTATAGCATGGTTTAAAGATAGTTTTATTAACACTACTAGAAGACACTAGTTTATTAACACTACTAAAAGACACTAGTTAACTGAAGAGGGTGAACTTTATCCCTATCATGAAGATGGCCTACAGAAATTAGTCCATCACACAATAGCTACTTGATATCACAGATACCTAGTTGTTCCAACAAGGACTGGTCTCCCCAATCTGAACATAGACTCAACCTCCTCGGTGACATGCTCCCATTTTCCACGCGCAGTCTGAAATAATATATGATAGGAACAGCAATTGTACACAACTGGGTTAAAAATCGTTTTGACGAGGACCAAAAAGATCAACTTTAAAGCTTATAGATTGTCATATCCTACAGCAAAAGCCTGGATGGGTAAATCATTCCGAATATTAGCAAGGTTTGTAGGGATCTCGATAACCGGCGTATGGAACATTTTGAGAAACTCCTTTTCCTGTGAAAGATAGGAACATTTACACCAGGTAAGAACAATTATGTTATAATAATAAAAAAAAAATTGTTTGAGCTACAACTTCACAGTGATGTATTACTTCAGTTTTTGCAGTTCCAGTCATCCCCGAAAGATTTGGGTACAGCTTAAACAGTGACTGGTATGTAATTTGCGCCACAACAACTGAATCAGCCTAATAAGGACAGATCAAGTTAAGATTACATTTTCAGTAACGTGCGTGAATCAGCCCCTGGAAAATTAACTAAATACCTGAATTTTTACACCTTCTTTTGCCTCCACAGCTTGATGAATGCCATCAGACCATCTCCTTTTTTCTTCAACTCTACCTGTCAACTGAAACCATATACAGATCAATGCATAGCTACCAAATCATAGAGAAAACTTGTACTTTCCAGTGACCATAAACATCACGTCTTCAAGAGCATCATTAAAGTTTGACACAAGGTTTTTCTGAGAATTTACAATATTTGAAACAAAATCTATACATATACACATTACTTTCACCAAAACATATTTCGCACCATAATTCCAAAAGCTGCAAAAGGCAAGCAGTGAAATTCATCCAATTTCAGTATCTGCTATAATTGTTAATCAAAGGAATGATCCAATGTTTGCCTAATTCGCTAAACCCCCCCGCAAACTGCAATCTGGAAAAGGCGAATTGGCGTATGCATGTGGTACAATTTTGGGCTAATTAAGCTAACAAGATAGTGAATCGCGTTCCTATGCTCATTATTGTACCACGATTTAGGTAACACTGGAATCCTTTCCATTGAGAAAGGAATCTTAAAGATCTTAGATGAATAGTAAAATAGCAGCTTCCTTCTTATCCAGCAAGAAGATGCATCTCTCATATTATTATGCAGCTTCCACCATATTCAAAAAGTCTCTGGTCTTCAATCTCTTCCAATGAAATATCATATAAAGGAATTTTCATGCATAAGAACTGCATCCAATGTGTCAAGCGGTGTGGTTCAGCAATAGTGCATTGCCATGGTCAGTGTAGAGGAAGATATTTAATTAAGGTGTTGACTTGTGCTAATCTAAAGTAAGATACCAAGAAAGAAAGTAGAGACATTAAGGAATGCACTTTTATTTTTGAAAGAAACAAACACGACTAATTTTCTGAACTCTAATTCAGTAACTGAAGATTGGCAGCAAAACAAACAAAGCCATACGAAAGTTGGAACCCATATGATCACAATGCATAGATCATGCCTTAAAAAACCTATTCCTTCATACAATACTGCTGAGAGTGAAAATTTAAGCTGCTAAAGTTTTTTTCGGGTCTCAATGCATTATGCAGTGGCATGGGTAGCATAATGAGGCAATATGATGCTATCCAATGAACCCATGCTATTTTTTCACATCATATCCTGCAGTCCTTCACTGATGCTAAACAAAGGGGCATATCCATTTCAACATCCAACCCCAGATAGGACCTGAATTAGAGGTACAATCCTTCATTTCGCAATACTAACCCCACAACACTCTTTATTGTTTGATCTTCACCATTTAAAAAATGTAAGAGTAATGCTACAAGTATATTTAGAAATATTAACAAACAAAAAGGAAAGTAGACAAAAACAAAAGCAGCAACATTTAGAAATTTACCTCATTGATTATAAGAGCCTTTCCATTCCTGACTATGTATTGCACGTCTCGTCGATAAAACTCTTTAGCCTTCAAACCATTTATAACAAATCTACAAGATCACAATAAGTGCACAACTGCACATTCAATTTGAAAGAAGATTCAGGAAGAACCAAAGAATAATAGTGAACTGTAGCATGGCTTCCCGTTTAAGGTGAACCTCATAAACAATTAAGCAACCAAATCAAGATTTATGGGCACAACTGGAATTTGGTAACTTAGGTTGTGAACACTGCAAAGTTTAAAGCACATAATTACAGAGTTGCCAACAAAGTTTCATTGATCTGATTCAGAGATTTTTGAATTGATTTTCAGAAGGAAAAAGTATATATTAGGAAGCAGCTGGTTGAGGTACTCAGTATAAGGTAAAATGTAAATGCAAGCTCTATGACATCAAGAGTCCATTGGATAGGATATTCAGTATAAGGTATAAGCTATATATTAAATACAAGCCGTTTGATCAGGAAATAGTTAACTTGAAATAAAGAAAAATATGGCCCACAACAGCTTGGAGAGGTACATGACACAGAAATGTCATTTCATGCTTAAGCCCTCTTCTTAAATATGTTTCTTTCATCTCTAAAAGCATGGGGGAACATAATAAATATTCACCTGGCCCACGGATCATTCTCATCCCACAGATCGTTGGTTTCAAGAGCCAGCTCAGCCAAAGAAATACCTTCTTCTGTCAATTCCACTGAATTATCCTTGAGCTCAGCATTATAATGCTGTCACAAAAGTCACAAGCTTAGATTTCAAAAATAGGCCTAACCATTAACCTTACCAATTGCTAAAAATTAGAGCATAGGACTCACAATACCCCGCACAAGCAATTCTGCTACTTTGGCAGCAACAGGGTAGCGAGCAGCATCTTCATTGGCCTAGACATGTACAATGAGACAAGACTTTCAGCGGGATGCTTTCACATAGTTATAATTGCCATCTATGGCAATTACACTACTATCAACACACCACATACAGAGAAAGCAAATTACCTGCCCACTTATCAGTAAAGGGTTTCTTCCTTCGTCAATGAGAACAGAATCGACCTCATCAACAATTGCAAAATGAAATGGCTTTGGCCTGTTTTCAGTTTCCTGATCAAACTTGCTTAGAGCAAATAAAGATAAATTATAGAAGTACTAAGATTATTTGGAGAAGTACCATCTCATCACAAGCTCTCCACTAGTTCCAGCAAGATTATCCCGAAGATAATCAAAACCAAGTTCCTGAAGTTCACATGTAATATATAGCTTATGATTTAATTTCAAAATAAGGCAATGCAAATGAAATGACATAATTACATTTTAAAGATAGAAATAGAATATAAGACAGATGAGCCAGGCAAAGTGATTCCAAGGGAAAAAATATGTACAGAAACCTAAACTCGGAAAAACAAAATGTGCATAAAGCTACCGACCGCATTGTTGGTGTATGTTATATCGCATCTATAGTTCAACCTCCGCTCCCCAGCCTTCATTCCCTTCTACACTCATTAAGAGAGGGACAAAGATTTAAAATATGATGCAGGAAGTTACAAAAATCTGAAATCACCAAGATACATAACAGGACCTATAATATAAGTAAGTAAATAAGACAACCACACCAGAAGACTTGTGCATTTCTGAAAATCGTGAATTTACCTGAATGAGACCAACTGATAGACCAAGGAAATGATGAACACTGCCCATCCACTCAGCATCACGGCGAGCAAGATAATCATTGACAGTTACCACTGTCAACAGTAAAACTGACAAAATCAGCAATGACATTTTTGAACTAGCTAGTAGGAAATAAATTGCAACAATTCTCTGAAAAGCCTTTGTTATAAATCTAGTAATAGGAGGATAAAAGAGGAAGTGATTCTCCCCAGATTAGACACACAACGAAGCTAGTGTCCTATCTTTTCTGCAATAAATCATTAACCGCTGAAATTTTAGAACTCATTCCGGAACTTTTTGCACAAAGCACAGATTATGTTCTCAGGAAAGGAAGAGATACTTTTAATTCAGAGAACAGAAAATTGCACAATCAGGAATTAAGTCCCTTCAAAATACATAAAAGAGAACCCACAAGAACAAAATCAATACTTATGTTCTCCAAACCTTATAAATTGCAGAGAATTTGTCTAACTCCCTGTGATTTGGTGCCGTAGGTATTACATAATGGTCTAGTACTATAGTTATATTATCTTTTTGATTTACAATTTACCCTTCTTGACTGAAAAATTAGTGTGGCAGTTGAGGAGTATCATACATCTATGAGAGAGAAATTACACAGGTTCTACATTGGAACATTTCCTATATAACTGTGCAACCATAAGCCTCTGACAGTTGACAAACAGTAGTAGCAGTAGAGCAAAAGTGAGATTTTTTTTTTTTTTAATAAATCCATATGCAACCTTAGATTTGCAATGTCAGCTTCCCAAACTAAGGGCCACAATCCAGCTTGCTTTTCCTTTCTTTTCTATTCTTCTTATACTTTGTAAACTCCATCAAGTGCCTCTTATCATCTAACCTCAATATTTGATTTTTCTTTGGGGTCAGATACACGGAATACCTGGGCCAACCCTCTCTTAGGGCTTTAGCACAGGCTAGAACTAAGGAACAACACCCTCCTCCCTCCTCACTTACCCCTCCCCCATTCCCCCTTCCCCACCCTAGACTGCTGCTGCCAGGATTCGACCCTGATCTCTCCCAGGGAGATAAGAAGTGGTACCACAAGACCAAGGGATCTCCAGTTGATCTAGCATCAATATGTTAATAGCACTGGCTGAAGTTTTTTTTTTTTTTTTTTGTTTACAGATTCTTTCAATGCAGTAGCCTTCTCAATTACCAAAGACTTGACACACTTGCATTCATCAATGAGGAAGGCCTAAAAACTGAACCAAGAGGAAAAACACATATCTTTAAGACATTAGTTGAGTCTTTGAGATGGCTTACTCCTTGATTGATGCTCTCTCTATAAGGAAAAAGGCATAACCTATCATTAGCTTTGCAATTAAAAGATTAAGAAGTTTAAAATGTTATGAACCTTGTTCAAAGGTTACTAAGCAACAAGTACCGGGCATAAGCGATGGAGAACTGATCTCTGTTCAGTGGTGCACTTTAATTTTGTGATATTCACGGTACTTCCAGACTACATGGAGACATACTAGTAAAGCAAAGTCAGAGCACACGGCTCCATGGATTTTGAATTCACATTATCCTCACATTGAAATATATTTGCAAGTTGCAACTACCTTCTTCTTCTAGAGCTTAACCATCATTATAACGAGGTGACTGCTAACAAGCTTCTTCCTTTGGCTAGCTTGAGTCCTAGCAATTCCTTTGTGCTTTTGACAAGCCAGTTTCTCACATTAGCTCAATTTTGTAAAATTGAACGTCAAAAGTTGATCTTGTTACACATAAAGCGTGAAATTTGAAATTTTCTGGTTATTCATTTCAAGAAAGTGTATTGTGTATTTGTGTGTTGCAGAAGTTAGTTAACTCTCTTGTACTTTGGTCGAGACTTGGAACCGAATGCTTACCTTTCTTGCATCTCCTCCTTTAGTACTAATCATACAAGTTGCTGCAATAAGAGTTGAAAGACCCTTTTCTACTTATGTTACGAACGAGTAGTAAAAACTAAACTAGTAATTGGCATGGGCGAAGGCCCGGGTTCACAGTTGTGGTTCAAACAGCACAAACTATGACTTAAGAATTATTGTTGTGAGTTTAACAAATTCAACTGAAAACATGATAACCTCTAAATTCTCATACACAGGAGGTTAGGTCAAAATCTATATCATGATAGTTTTTTTATGTCATCAACTTCATGCCGAGGTAAACCTCAAAATTAATAACAAAATGAAATATTAACAAAAGGTTGCAATTACGGAAGGGATAATTATACTACGAACAAAAGAAAAGGAGAATAATAGGGATTAAATATCATAGAGGGTGAAGGGATTCAGACGTTTGATACTTGTGAGTTGTGACAAACTCTTTTTGTGAAAAATATAAAGTGAACATCTTGTGATGACAAGCGGCAAAATTTTGCGGAATACTACGCCTTTTAAACTAAGTTACTCCGACTCTTATTATTTCCTCATGTACCGGGAGAGGCCTCGTGTTGAGTCCAACACAACACGACACTTGGATACTTCAATTTAAACCAGAAACTTGACCATTTTCTATGAAATGGCCGAGTACAAAGCTCGGACAACATATGTGAGTGGAAACTTGTAGCTTAGTTTGAGAAACGTAGCTTTTAAATATATACTATATAGTATAGATACAAGGAAAGGGTAATGAAACTTTGATTACATCTATACAATTGAGATGTTCATGGCATCGCCAATGAGGTTATCATGTAATAAATTCATAGGAAGAAACCTCATATATGCTCACAAAGAAAAAATAAATAAATAAAAAAGGATCATGCTGGCTTTTTATGAATAATTATGCTACATACACATACTTTTGTATTGCAGTTTTTTTTTTTTTTTTTTTTTTACATTTACATTAACTATACTTTGAGTGACATGGCCAACAATCACAAATAACCATTTAAAAGAACCTAAGATATACATGCTAGAAGTATCAGACTATCAGTCTAGTGACACACCACAATACATATCAAACAACCATTAAGTGTTGATTTTACTAAATACCATTGACTAAATCGAATCCCCAACTTTGACCGTCAAGTATAGTTCCTAAGTAAGATGATCAACTTTAATGTATCCAGCCCCAAAGAAAAGGGACGGGAAAGCATGAGACAAACAAAAGCATTCGGTTTTCAAACAGGTTATTACTTCCCCTCACTTTTTCTATCTTACTCGGACATGGTTACCTATGCTAGACATGGGTACGTGCCTAAGTGCCCAACTCATCTATTTTATGGAATATTTCCAAATGAAGTGTCGAGGAATCCATACCCCATGTCCAAGTGTGGGGGATTCGACACAGGTGCTTCGGGAAAAATGATTGCTTTTGTTTGGTATGGCATCCTCATGGGCTATTGATGCACATAGATACTTTTAGCTCATCTTTCTAATAATATAATACACCAATGCAGAAGCTACTATACCAGGTTTTCCCTCCTAAAGGTCCTCCGCAGATTGAAATATTACTAATAAAAGACTCCATTGGAGAGGCAAGGGTCTTGTGATAGGTCCTTTATAAACATAATTGCATTGAACATTGTAGATTGGTTTATTAGTGCCAAATTTTAGATAACTATTACAAAGAGTAGTTTAGTTAACTAATGCCAACTACTTTTTCTGTATACTTGTTAATTAAATAACGAACATGGCTTATGTATTAATTATTACCATGTAAGGAAAATTTCAGTTGACAATCACTTAATATTACAAGGAAAGCTGAGGATTTAGTATCAACCACACAGCTAATAGAGAATATTAACATATAGCCAATTAGTCTCCTTAAAACCACAAGAACAAATGAGAGACACGGACAAAAGAAAACATCACATGGTCTCGGAGGCATGTCATGCCATGGGCAATAGTCGAAATAATGTCCTTGTTAGTAATCTCAACTCAAATCAACGTATACCAACTCCATTCATAATCATTTATATTATATCCAATTTAAGTGAACAAAAAAACACCTCCTTGATGTAGAATTAAATTTTACTTTCAAGAAGAAACTTACTAAAAGAAGGCCAAACACAACGGAAGCTACCAAAAAAGAACCACTTACTTGGACTAGAGAAAATAGATGATGGTAAAAGTAAGAATCAAACATCGATAGTATGTACATTAATTGAATAAATAAAAACCTAAAAGACACTGACATACCATGTACACCTTCTCCTGTCAAAGCATTGAGATATGCTGCTAATGTGGAAACCAATGTCTTCCCTTCACCCGTCTTCATTTCAGCAATTGATCCATCATGAAGCACTGCTCCACCAATGATCTAGAACCAAGCAACACAACATAATAGTCAGCCTTTTCAAGCAACAAGGGCACAAAATCAAATGAGTGCAATTTGCAGGGCATCTAACCACAAAATGAGAAAG
Organism: Beta lomatogona; assembly: GCA_947646795.1. Lineage (NCBI taxonomy): Eukaryota > Viridiplantae > Streptophyta > Magnoliopsida > Caryophyllales > Amaranthaceae > Beta > Beta lomatogona. Next base: position 1,651,657 of record CANSNZ010001095.1, on the reverse strand, counting down.
GATACCTGAACATCAAAATGACGCATCCCAAGCGTTCGTTTTGCTGCTTCGCGAACAACAGCAAATCCCTCTACAACATGCAATGTCACATAGAACCAGAACTAACAACTAAACAAACCACCAAACGACGTAAATCACAGTCCCCATTCAAAAACTACACTGACCAGCCTGAATATCAGCTAGGCTCTCCCCTAGTGCCAATCGACATCGAAACTCCTCCGTCTTCGCCTTCAACTAAAAATATCCACAACAAAAATCACATTATTCAGTGGCAGATTTTGGACCAAAAACTTAAGAGCACCAAGTTTTGATCAGTTAAGCATTAAATTAAAAATTGAATCCTTCACTAATAGTATGCTACAAGAGTTTTGTATATATTTAATACAAGATAAGTATGTATTATATCTAATATTGCCAAAAAATTATCGGAAGCCAGGCTCCTACAAGCCCCAACTAAGATCCTCCACTGCATTATTCAAACGTTGCCACAAATAAAAAACAGTAAAACAAAACAACCTTTCAAATAAGAGTAAAACCCACAAACCTGGTCATCAGAGAGACTCTGCATCCGATTTTCCAGAGCATTGACAGCATCCACAAGACGGTAATAATCCCTCACAACCCAATAATTCAAACTAGTAACATTATCCCATTTCTTCTTAGCTTGACCAAAACCTTCCTATAAAACCAAAATAAAAAAAAATAAAAAAAAAGGGGAACAATCAGCTCATTGAGGCATTTTAACAAACAGTTGGTAGGCAAAACAAACCTTGAGAAACGCAAAAGTTGCTGGTCTACGATGATAAAAACTAGAGCGTCGAGAATGTGAAAGAAAGTGCGAAATTGATGAAAGATTAGGAAATGCAATTATGGGTTGGGTAATTGTGAACTTGGTAGAATTCGAAAGGAGAAGTGGTGGCTTTGTAGAATAGGGAGAACTTAGAAAGGATGATGGCACCACCGCCATGAGAGAAGGTGTGGGTTTTCTCTCTCCTGTGTGTGTAGAGTGGTGTTTGGGGAAGCTATGTGTGCTGCAAAGAGTGCAGAGGAGAGGATGTTCGTAGTCTGCACTCAACACTCTCCAACTATGGCGCCCATTTAGCCCGGTTTTTTCTATTACTCTTGCTAACACCTCGTTAATTGACTATAGTTGGAAATTGAAACTTACGAGTTTACTTATGTCTTACTGAGTCGCTAAAAAAATGTCCTAAAATTTCTTACTAACGCCTTAAATATATACTTCCTTCGTTTAGAAATAGTTGCACCATTTCATGTTTTCACGCTTGCCAATACATTATTTCAAACATTAATATCTCTAATTATTAATAAGTAGAAATTATAAAAAGTTGATATTAAGAAAATATACATTGAGACTGTAACACCCCTGCGAACCCGAACCCTTTTTCATTTAATAAAACTTGAGATGGAGGAAAATCCACGAGAGTTCGACTCAACGGGCGTGCTACCGCCGCACTTATCTCCTTGGAAATAAATGCAAGGCTAGATTAAAGTATACTAAATTCAAATTAATTAATCCTTACAACCAAGTGAAATGTTAATTAAATATTACTAATTACTAAAGTATTTCAGAGTTCCAGCGGAAGCTAAATCATAAGCTAAGTGGATGACAACTCTAAGTGATCTCCCTTTTTGTTCCCCCGTCGATCACCCACCTGCACAAATACATTGAAAAGAAACAAGAGAGACAAGCTCCCAAAAATCCGAAAAACTGCGTAATTCCAACTCCATCCCGTAAAATACTTAAGTTGAAAATATATTGTAAAATAGTAAATTAATAGGGTTGAAAAGTATAGCATACACATATATATATGTACAATGAATAATCGCATAATTAATTCAATTAATCCAATTATTTAAGGAGAGGAAAGAGAACGCCAGTAAGCCGGGGTCAATCCCCTGTAACCACTTACTTCAACATTGTAGGCCGGGGTCAATCCCCTGTAACCACCTACGGATAACATAATGGCCATAATAACAGAGTCCCTAGTGTGCACACCCCTTCTACTTGGATCACAACAAGATAGAAGGAAGACAAGAATGTAATAATCAGGCATAGTAATCGAGAACCCGTAGGGGCCGCCGAACCTCTCATACAGGGCAACCTTGTTCATCATTTCCCTCCGATATTTCACTTTACGTGATTAACGTCTTTTAATTCAAGTCATCACATAAATTACGTACACAATTACATCATCGTTGTTCAATCCATTGTGAATATATTTCATCCATCATAATCTCAATCCATTCATAGCGGTTTCAATAAGGCCCTGTTCTTTTAAACTTATTTTGGCTAAACTGAACTGAACTTATTTTATTTTGGCTGAACTGAACTTATTTTTGCTGAACTGAACTTATTTTGGCTGAACTGAACTTATTTTTGCTGAACTGAACTTATTTTGGCTGAACTGAACTTATTTTTGCTGAACTAAACTTTATTAACATAATATTATCAATACTTATTATTATTTTATTATTTTATAATAATAAATAATAAATAATAAATAATAATAAAAATAATAAATAATAACAAATAATAATAATAAATAACAAATAATAAATAATAAATAATAAAAAATAATAATAATAATAATAAATAATAAATAATAATAAATAATAATAATAATAATAATAACAATAATAATAAATAATAATAATAAATAATAGTAATAAATAATAAATAATAATAATAAATAATAATAAATAATAAATAATAATAATAATCAATAAAAAATAATAAATAATAAAAAATAATATTAATAATAATAAATAATAAATAATAAATGAAAAATAATAAATCATTCAAATAATATTAATATTAATAATAATAAATAAAAAATAATAAATAATAAATAAAAAATAATAACAATAATAATAAAAAATAAAAAATAAAAAATAAAAAATAAAAAATAATAATAATAAATAATAATAAAAAATAATAAATAATAATAAAAAATAATAAATAATAATAACTAATAATAATAAATAATAATAATAAATAATATAAATAACAAATAATAAATAATAAATAATATAAATAATAAATAATAAATAATAATAAATAATAAATAAATAATAATAAATAATAAATAATAATAATAATAAATAATAAATAATAAGTAATAAATAATTATAATAATAATAATAATAATTAATAAATAATAATAATAATAATAATAAATAAATAATAGATAATAAATAATTAATAATAATAATAATAAATAATAATAAATGATAAATAATAAATAATAAAATAATAATAATAAATAATTACAATAATAAGAATAATAATAAATAATAAATAATAAATAATAAATAATAATAATAAATAATTAGAATAATAATAATAATAATAATAAATAATAAATAATAATAATAAATAATAATAATAATAATTAATAAATAATAAATACTAAATAATAAATAAAAAATAAAAAATACAAATTCATCGTTATTATAATTATAATATTAATAATAATAATAACAATAGTAATAGTAATATTGAAAACAAAGATAATAATTACAACATTAGACAAGACTAAACTTATTTTTGCTGAACTGAACTTATTTTTGCTGAACTGAACTTATTTTGGCTGAACTGAACTTATTTTTGCTGAACTGAACTTATTTTTACTTATTTTTGCTGAACTGAACTTATTTTTACTTATTTTTGCTGAACTGAACTTATTTTTACTAATTTTTGCTGAAAATAAGTCCAAAAGAACAGGGCCTAACTCATTTCATAAACACAACCGTCACTTGAGTTCATTTATCATTTCATTATCACAAGTTCTTATTAATTCCAACTTTCATAAAGTCTCAATATTAATAACAATAATGATGATAATAATAATAATCATAATAATCATAATAATAATAGTAATAATAATAGTAATAATAATAACAATAATAATATTAATAACCATAATAACGTTATAGTAAACATCTTTGTCATATCGTACATCGTCCATAGTCATGATTCATAATCGAAATCCATAGTCGTTGTCCATTTTGTTCTTCATATTCATAATTCGCATTAAGTCGATAATCCATAATTATAGTCCATACTTATAAATTTTATAAGCACATAATCACGTAATCAATTCATTTTATACTAACGGGATTTATGTTTAGATGGACATCGGAGATTACCTCGTGATGTGTGCCCAAAAGTTAAGTTCACGAACCGATTAACACTCTTGATATTCCTCGTCTACGCAATCGGAATCTACATTAGATGTTAACGGGATCTAAGTTAGTTACCTAAATAACCCCTTTTATATGAAATAAACAATTTAAATAATTTAATTAACTTAAAGAAATTCTTAATGATTTTAAGAAAGTTTATTAATCAAAGTTTATGGTTTTTAAATCATTTATGAAATCATTTTAAGTAATCGAAGATACTTCAACTTTATTTTTAATAACTTAAACAATTATTTTAAACACAAAAACTAATTTTTATTATACTTCTTACTTTATTTTAGAAAAATAAGAAATATTTTCAAGTTACAAAAGACTAAGTTAATTAATCTAAAGTATACCAACTTAATAAAGCAAGTCAATTTAAGATAGTTATTTGTTTTGTTTTAAAAAAAAATAAACTAATAAAAGGGGAAAGGAGAGGTCTCACTGATTCAAAGAATCAGTTTCACAAAACCAAAAAAAAAGGAGGAAGGGAGGACAAAACAGAGGAGGGCGAAACAGAGGGAAGGAAGAAGGAAGGAAGGGCGCTGGTGGTTTTGCTGGCGGAACACGGCGAGGCTCAAAGCGGGACGAAGGTGGTTTCGTGTGGGCAATGGCCGCGGTTTCCAGACGGGGAGGCAGCAGGGTGCTGTGAAGGGGAGGTCGTGCGGGAGAAGGTGAAGGGTGGTGCTCTGGTTGGGCGGTGTTTTCGAAGCATGGTGGGGCTCAGGCGAAAGACGGTGGCGCAGGTGGTTCGAGGTGGTGATTTCCGGTGGTTCATCGTGACAGAGGAGGAGTTTAATGGTGGGTTGGAATTTCATTTTCAATTTTATTTTCCAAAACGAAAATCAGAAATTAAGGGAGAAGAGATTGAAGCAAACCTTTGAAGTCTAGTTTGTTTGCTTGAGTAATTGGGTGAGTGAAGTTCATTATTTATAGAGGTTTTGGTCAGAAATTTTGAGCTTTGGTCAAGCTCCATTAATGGTGGAGGTGAGGCTATGGTGGTAGCTCTTTGAAAATTTGTCCCTAAAATCTGATATTGGGACTGAAATTCAATTATTTACTGACAAAGCTGAGATTTTGTGTTGAAAATCTTGGTTCTTGTGTGCTGTGAATCAGACGAAGAAGAATGGAGGAGAGGAAGATGGTGATGAAATCCCATTTTCTTTTCCCTTTTTTTGTTTTGTTTTGTTTGTTTTGTTTTCCTTTTTCTTTTTGGCTAAAAGACATATGGCTATGGATTTGTATTTGGGCTTGGATTACTATATTGGATGGACAACTTGTACAAGGATACCCATAACAAAAAAAATAAAAGAGTTTAATTTACCATAGTTAAATTATTTAGAAATAATCATTTAAATAAAACTTGTTAAATAAATCAAAACTAAATGAAATTATTATTTTAATAAACATAGTTATCAAATAAAATCGCATTATCATAAAATAAATTTTAAGTGGAAATAATATTAACCTTAATAAATAATAAAATAATCTTTGAAAATTCGGGGTATTACAGAGACGGATCTAACAAGATCTCATATGACTATGTTTTTCCTAAATTATAAATCACCAAAGACAATTAAAGTGTAAGATGTGAATAGTAAACACTATACAAATGGTGCAACTATTTCTAAACGGAGGAAGTATATATATATATACTAGCAATCTATGCATCATTCTTTCGCAACAAACCCTTGTAAATTTTTTCTTTCCCCAACTAATTGTCTATAGCATTTTTAAAACTTCTGTTCTTCTTGATTGTGCTATTTTATGAGTAAATAACTTGAAATCAATGAAGCACGTATAATGCATAAAGCAGTTAGAAAATATATGTCACTAACATTTTTGTTGTTTGTAACAATTTAGTTGGAGTTGAAACTATGTGATGGTTTAATAATGTTCCATTAGATAATTAGTCTTATTTTACTAATAAAAAATATATAAGTTTCTAAATACATTATAGATCATCGTCGTCTTTTTACATACATTATTATCGATAATGTATTTCAGTAACACACTTCTAAGTTTGTTTTATGGACTTTTCTAATCACTGTATAATCATATATATGTTTTTCAATGTGTCGTTTTAAATTAATGGTAAATTTCCTTCTTTAAAATTGTTTTGTCAATTTTATGTTGATTGTGATGACTGAGAATTGTTTGGGGATGTTTTTGGGAATTTCCTTTTTAAAAATTATTTTGTCAATTTTCTGTTGATTTGCATTGATTATGCGGACTTTGAGTTGTTTATTTAGGAGTGTTGCTTGAAGTTTTTTCTTAAAAAATAATTTACTTAGTGGGGGTAAGAATGTAATTTTAGAAGGGGACACTATTGCTCCCTTTTTCCCTTATAGTATATATATATATATATATATATATATATATATATATATATATATATATATATATATATATATATATATATACTTCCATTTGTTTTCATCTTTCATTTCCTCTCTTTCTCCCTTTTCCTTCCTCTTTCCCCACCACCACTGGAGCCGTCGGCGCCACCGCCACCACCACCACCACAAGAACCAATGGAGTCGTACCACCAAGATCGCCACCACCACCACCAACAAAGAATATGAAAAGAAATGTACACTTAATTTTCCGATTTTATTTTCAAAAAAAAGAGGGAAGCATTTGGGTGGTGGGGTGTCCATGACAGGCACATTTTCCTGTGAGGAGTGTTTCCATAGACGCCTCCAGCGGTGGTGTAGCGTCCATGGTAGACGTCTGTGGTGTTTTTATTTTAATAAAAAACAAAGATATTACGGGTGGAAGGTGGTGATGGTGATGGGGCGTGAAGGTGGTGGTGGTGATGGGATGTGAAGGTTGTGATGGGACGTGAAGGTGGTTGTTGTGGTGGGGAGTGAACTCCAATGAGTTTCCCCAAAGTATGGTGATAATGGTCGTGGGGCGTAATGGTGGTGGTGGGTGTGATGGTGGGGGGTACGGCAGCAGCGACGCTAGTAGTGGTGTAGTGGTGGTGGTGTGGTGGCGCTAGTGTTGGTGTGGAAGAAGAAGGGGAAGGGGAGAAAGTGAGAAAAGAAATGGAAAGTATACAAACACAAAATTTTTATACGTATTTAGGGCATTAGTAAGAAATTTTAGGTCGATCTTTAGCAAACTTGTGTCTTATGATATGACTTCACCTTTGTAAAGTGGTTTGGGGCCTTTGTGGTTATCTATACCTATATATTAAAGCAACCACTTATTGACTATCGAGCCATGAGTGGAGTATAAAGAGAAGAGTTGATTGATGACGTAGGTGGCGATGGTAAAGAAGTCTAGATTAGTGACATGGTAGCAGTTTAAGAATGTCGTTTCAGCACATAACAAGATTGACTAAGGGTGCGTTATCTTCACCTGAATAACCCTGAACTGAACTTATATGAACTGAACTTATTGGACCTGAACTGAACTTATTGGACTGATTGGACCTGATTCAACTTATTGGACCTGATTGAACCTGATTGGAACTTATTGGACCAGATTGAAACTTATTGACCTGATTAGAACTTATTAGACCTTATTGGAACTTATTAGACCTGATTGGAACTTATTAGACCTTATTGAACCTGATTGGAACTTATTTGACCTTATTTAACAAAAATTTTGATGAGTAATAACATAAATATTACCCCTAACATAAATACTATCCCTCAAAATTTACTACAACATAATAATCATTAAAATTTATCCTTCAAAAAAATAGTAATTATTAGTTATCTCTTATGATTAGCATTTTAACAAAAAAAAAAACTATTTATATGCTTGCCTATACACAACTTTCACCACTAATATGTCTAATAGTGTTGCTTTGATTTCATAAAGCACTAGTAGGAAATCAATTAATAACATTTATATCTTTCATTGTTATTAGTAACGAAAACATGTTATATCTAGTTATTTAAAGACGAATTGCAAAATATTATAATTATTATTGTTAACCTTATTTGACCATGATTATAATATTTTTTAATAATAACATAATCAGCCAATAGTAATATGAGTAATAAAATAATAGATAATAATGCAAATATAATACTATATAATCATAGCTGTTCTTTAATTAAAATTTTTATAGTAATAACATATCAGTTAATCGTAATATGAATAATAAAATAATAGACAATATTATAAATATAATACTATATAATAATCATAGTGGTACTTTAATTAAAATTTTAATTCTAATTTATTGATCATTGACTATTTGGACCTTATTGGAACTTATTAGACCTGATTGGAACTTATTGCACCTGATTGGAACTTATTGGGCCTGATTGAAACTTATTGCCCTGATTGGACCTGATTGAAACTTATCTGAACTGAACTAACTTATCTGAACTGAACTGATTGGACCTGAAACTTAATTTATTAATTAGGTGAAAAGAACGCACCCTAAGTCAAAGATTTCAACAATCACTCTACTATAGATTTCACAAAATCAGACGCTGAATGACACTTTGAACTAGTCAACATCAGACGCTGGATCACAGGATGTCAAAATGGAAGCCTTGATAAGCAAAGCATCACTTAAAAGTAGTAAGGAACATCTTACTAATAAGACGACTAGTCTTTTCAAACGAACTTTGACACCTAGATTAATTAGTTGTTAGTCTATCAGGAAAAAGTTGTACTCATTTTAAGATTCATTTTCTCTCACTCTAAAAACTTTATAACTATGTCCTCACTCCTCAATATTCTCTCGCTTCCTCTCTCTTTTTGGTCATTTCTTATGATTCATTGTAACTATTTCAACTCATCGTTTTCAAGTTGTTGGTTACTTTGTAGTCCAACCTATTTTCGTGATATCCAAGTCGGCAGTCCGTTCTCATTTCAACTCGTCATATCATGTTCATCATCTTCAAATATGTTGACATCTTGTTTTTTCAAATAAAAATAATATATAAAACGGTTATTTCACCAAATACCCCCGACAAAAAAATTTATTCACCAAATACCTCCACTTTTTTCAAAATTTACCGTATACCCCCGAACTTTAAAAAAAATTCACCAGATACCCTTGACTTTTAAAAAAATTACCCAAAATGCCCTTTTGGCTAACGGATGTTAGTGCTCCGTTAACTAATTAACTAATGAACCTAAAAAACCCTAATTAAACCTAAGTAAACCCTAAAAACCCTAACTCTCTCTCTCCCCCTAACCCAACCCCAACCCCCAACCCTAGACCCACCAGCCCCACCAGCCCCACCCCCCCCCCCTCCCCGCAGCCAGCCCACGCAGCCCCCCCTCCCCTCCCCTCCCGGCAGCCCCCACGCAGACCCCCCCCCCAGCCCCCGACGCAGCCCCCTCCCCTCGACCTCCCTCGCGCCTCCTCCTCCCTCACACTCGTCGGACAACACCCGTTCGCGTCGGTTCAACATCAGTCCCCCCCTCCCTCGATCTCGCCCGCGCCTGCGTGGGAGGGGGCCTGGTGGGGCTAGGGTTGTTGGGGGGTGGTGGGTCAGGGTGGTGGGGGGGAGGGTGGGGATGGTGAGTTAGGGTTAATTAGGTTGACTTAGGGCTAATTAGGTTGACTTAGGCAAACTTGTAAATAAACGCTAACGGAGGACTAACGTCCGTCAACAAAAGGGTATCTCGGTGAATTTTTTTAAAGGTCAAGGGTATCCCGGTGAATTTTGAAAAAAGTGGGGGTATTTGGTGAATAAATATTTTTGTCAGGGGTTATGTGGTGAAATAACCGTATATAAAATTAACCCTTATTATTTGTTGCATTCTAGACATCGACAAATCAATCTACCCATCTATCTCTATTATATAAGGGAAGGGGGGGAGGAAGATGGTGTCCTCCTCTAAAAATACTAAATTACCCTTAATGACTTAATGGAATGAAAAATATTACAAAAGAAAACACATTTAATAATCCTTTCTCATTTCAACAACTTGCCATTCTAATTTCTAAACAAGTTAAAAATGGTATATACATCAAATATTTCAATCAAAAAATTAAATGGAAAAAACATCTTGACCTTTTTTTTTAAATAAGAGAAGATGGTATACATGATGTCCACCTGAAAAAGTTTGAAACACTCACTACCTTTGACACTCTTTAATTTAGTCAAACCAACTCATTTATCTATTCTTTTTGTTCAGAATTCATGGACAAAAAATTGATATTTAAAATCACTCACAACCTTTGTTAGTTTTTTACATTAATGAATTAATATATCTAAATTTATCTAATTATTAATCTTTCATATTTTAAGTGTAGTCATAACTATAGTACAGATGAAGTATATAATAGAATAACAAGTTTGAAATTAACGCACGCATCGCGTGCATATAAGGCCAGTATAAATGAAGGGGAGGTATGGTATCCCCCTAATAAATGACTATCTTACCCTTACTTTTTTAATTACATCAATTTTGTTAAAATTTTTAAAATAATAATAGGTAATCAATCAATCAAAATATTTGCCATTTTTAAAAACTACAATTAGAATAACTTAAAACTTTAGGTTAAAAAAACAAAAAGGAAAAACTAAAAAAGTTTACAAAATAAACAAAGATAACAAATTCATTTAAGAATATCAAAATCTTCATCAAAAGGAAAAATTGCCAAAATAAAAAATCAGCAATATACTTCTACAACATTATAGTCATGTAAAGAAATGATCACATTAATGGGTTTTATGTAATTTTAATTTGTGTAAGTCAATTACATAGAGGATAACAAGATCAGAATTAGAACTAATTTGAACTTATTTTTACTAAAATTAACTTCTAATAATTTGAATAAATAGAGCCTTTATTGAAAAAACTATCAAACTATTATAATTAGTTGTCGCTGCATGTATTGCGTGCATGTAAAACTAGCTACTCGACATTACGAAATATCACAATGAAAAAAATGTCATCGCACGCATCGCGTGCATAGAAAGCTAGTACTAATATATTAAAAGGCGCGCGAAAACAAGAAACAGTGCCACGTGGCACTCTCCCATGTAATTCACAACAATATAAAAAAAAGAAATTGCATAGTATAGGGGTTTGATCCCGTAACCTCAAGAACATACACTAAAAGTCTTAACCACTGCATACCAAACAACATTTAGTGTTATCATCTTAAAAATTACTACATTAATAAATGAAAATTTTCCTTACCCGGGGCGTAGCTCGGGCCTAATAACTAATTTTCAATTTAATTGTTGACCCGTAATCTCTATTGACAAGCTTAGTCCTTGGAAATTTTGCTCCCATAATTTTTAAAATTTGGTGCATTTTGTTCATATTAATTCCAAATTGAATTTTATTAATAAATAATCTCATAATTGATGATACCTTATTGTATTTTTAGTAGAGGAAGATGAGCGGCATATTGTTTAACGCTTATTGCATCTATTGCCAATTAAATTTGAATGGGAATCGAACATCACCGATCACCTGTGCTTGATCACACTCTTCTTTTACCTTTCTACATGCAGCTCTCGGTCTTCCTTTTCCCTCCATTTTCTTCAGGAGGCTTCCATTATGGCGGGTACTATAGTTGCAGTAACCATTGCAGCCATTCAACAATACAATAGCGTGAAGTTGAGAAGTATGTGCTTTTTTTTAATTGCAAAAGACAAGTGAAAAACAAATGAAAAGGCAGGGAAAAAGAAAAGGAAATAAAAGAGAGTCTAAAAACTTGGTAAAATTGTGGTGAGAATCCCATAGGTAGTACCCTTGTGTTCGGCAACAATAGCGGTGGTGGTAGTAGCTTTTAGCTATCAGGGTAGTTGTTAGTCAAAAAACTAAGTATTTTGTCCTCGTGCGATGTCTTGGGTTAGTTACAATTATCAAATATATTATTATTTATAAATTTCATAATTGATTTTATTAACTCTTCGTAAATTTCTGTCTAGTACGGAATTGTAAAATGGACGTCATGGCATGATAAGTTGTTTTTAAAAAAAATCAAATGAATTGAGGATAAAAATAACAATTTCAATGGAATTGGGGTAGATAATGTTATTACCTTAATAAAAGTGTTAGAAATCAAAAGGCTTTTCTATGTCTTTATAGTTACATATAATTATAAGACTTTATTATGTTTTACTTTAAAACACAAAACATTGAAATTGTAGTGGATTGATGGTTACACTCTCACATTTCATTCAAAGGTCATGCGACATGCGTTCAATTCTTAATAGCTACACATTGTTAATATTTTTAAATGAGATCATAAACATGTGTATTAGAGGGAGAGGTGGTAGCTCAGTGGAGTACCTCCCCGAATTCCAGGGCATTACTCAGGGTTCAAATCCTCTTCCCAACAATATGTTCAATTTATTGCCATGGTATGCAAGAGGAGGATGTGCACAGAATAGTGGTAGCTTATGGATTCACTAGAAGTTCTTTACCCTTCAAATATTTGGGGGTTCCTATTGTTCTAGAAGACTTTCTACAGCTCAGTGTGGTGCTCTTGTTGACAAAATGGCAGCTAGAATCAAAGTATGGAGTTCTAGGAGCATGTCTTATACTGCTAGAGTTCAGCTCATTAACTATGTTCTTCTAAGCTTGCATATGTACTGGTCTCAGATATACATATTACCTAAAAGTGTGCTTCAGGAGATTGTGAAGATTTGCAGGTCATTTTTGTGGAGTGGTCAGGCTACAGTTCTAAGCCTAGTAACATAGCTTGGAACAATCTTTGTTGTGACAAGAAGGTTGGAGGTCTAGGTTTCAGGGATGTTTTTCTGTGGAATATTGCCAATATGGGGAAGTATGTGTGAGCTGTGGCAACTAAGCAAGACAATGTATGGATTAAATGGGTCAATTCTGTTTATCTACATGATGAAGACTGGTGGACATACCATCCTAGAGCTGCTGCTAGCTGGTATTGGAAACAAGTTTGTGCTACAAAAGAAAAGTTGAAGCAAGTTTACACTCAAGTTGAGTTCTATGCTATGAATCACTATTATGTGAAGGAAGTTTATGAGAAGCTTGCTGGTGTCAGACCTCTGGTGCATTGGGGTAACTTGGTGTGGAACAGACTTAACACACAAAGACAAAGATTCATTTGTTGGCTGGCCATTCAGGCTAGATTACAGACAACTTTTAAGTTGGCTAAAATTGGTGTTAGTAGCTCTACTGATTGTCTGTTGTGTGGGCAGGATATAGAAAATCATGAGCATTTGTTTTTTAAATGTGCTTACAGCAGGAAATGTCTCACAGAAGTGAAGAATTGGTTGGGCATTTATTCAACTTCCTTTAGTTTACAACAAATTTTCAGAGGCATCAATCATGGAAGAAGCTCAAAGTTTAGGAAGCAGTTCTACAGTGCATCTTTGATAGCAGCTGTATACTTCATTTGGAAGTGCAGGAATCTGAGCTACTGGGAGAAATCCATTCCTACAGTTAACTGTACTGTGACTAAACTGAAATAGGATGTTAAAAATAGAATTAGTGTTGTTATGCCTAAGAAAAAAACATAAGTGATATTATTTGGTTTAGAACTTTGTAAAAGTTGTTTAGAACTTGGTAAAAGTTGTTGATGTTGGAGTGGTTGCCCCTCCTTCGAGGAAGGGTCCAACTAGGGGTGCTTATCGAGTGAGCCGAGCCCGAATAGCACTGGGCTCGGCTCGAGCTCGTTTAACTTTTCATGGGCTCGGCTCGGCTCGTGAGCTCGCCGAGCTCGGCTCGAGCTCGTGATTAGAATTTGCGGCTCGACCTCGGTTCGTGAGCTCGTTTAGGCTCGACTCTTGAGCTCGTTTAGGCTCGGATCGTGAGCTCGAATAGGCTCAGGCTCGGCTCGTGAGCTCGTTTAGGCTTGGCTCGTGAGCTCGATTGTGGCTCGAGCTCGATTATGGGCTTGAGCTCGATCTTCTCTATCTTTTTTTCTTTTTTATTGCTTTTACCTTTTCTTTTTATCTTTCTTCTAATATATACTTTAGTTAGTATCTTAAAAGAAATACTTAATATAATTTTTAATATATATAAATATTTTTTAATATAAAATATTTTTTTAGTATAAAATAATAATCGAGCTGTTCACGAGCTTTACGAGCCGAGCTTTGCCTAGCTCGGCTCGGCTCGTTTAAGTCTCGAGCTGAGCTTCAACGAGCCGAGCTTTGAGCGAACTTTGACCGAGCCGAGCCCGAGCTGCTCGCGAGCTTGTCAGGCTCATTATCACCCTTAGGTCCAACCTAGTTGGTTCGTTCCTCTTAGGGTAAGCTTTGGTTGTAGAATGTTTTAAGCTTAATTAAATTCTTACTTATTAGCAAAAAAAAATAATAATATGTTGGGGCATCTACTTATGGGTTGTTTATACCCAGCCTCTGAGCTGGTGTACCCTGCATGCTAGTAGCCTAGCAGGGATTGGTCTTCGGACCAATTGTCTTTCATAATAGAATAAAATAAAAAAATAAACATGTGTGTTATAAACTTGAGACGATAACACATGACACATATACTAGAGAGGGCCATGTGACACCGTTCTTTTGATAGGAACGTCTTTTAATATATTTGTATAGATAGATAGATGCTATGCGTTGAAGTTCCCCACAACTTTTCGTTTTAAAAGATAGTTTTTGACAAAAAAAATATTTTATACAAGTGTTTCCCCAAATTTTCCTAATTTAACTTATTTTTTATATAAATAAAAGTTAGGATTCTTTATTACTACTAATACTCATTATTAGAGTATATATGTGAATACATATATACTCTAATATTAGAGTATATATGTATTCACATATTTACTATCCTTACTTAGAGTTATGTATTTATGTAAAGTAGGTTTGTATACTCTTGATATATATTCTGTGAATGATATACCACAGCCTCTCAAGGCATTATTCCAACGTCTAACATGGTATCAGGCTTCTAACTCGGCCGCGCCGTAGTTTTCTTCTTCCTCCTATCTTCTTCTTTCTCCTCCATTCTTTCTTTCTTTCATGGCTCCAGACAATAACTCGGCCTCATCCTCCACGGTGAGCCATGCTTTTCATCCCGCTTTGAGTGTTACAAACGTCAAAGCCTTGATTCCTTTGGTCCTTGATGTCGATAAAGTACAGTATACTCCCTGGGCAACACTCTTCCGCAACACTGCCAAGGCATATAATGTCTTGGATCACATCGACAACACGGTCAAGAAACCAACGGACATTGATGATGCTTTATGGGATCGCTTAGATGCGATTGTATGCCAATGGATGTATGGCACCATTACTACTGATCTTCTTCTTAAAATCTTGGACGACAAGTCAACGGCTATGCAAGCATGGGAACGATTACGCAATATCTTTCAAGACAATAAGGGTACTCGGGTGGTGCATCTCGAGAATCAATTTGGTACGATTCATCTTTCTCAATTTGCCTCTCTTGCCGATTATTGTCAAGCACTTAAAGCTTTATCTACCCAACTTCACTGCTATCGACCACCCTATTTCCGACGAACGCTTAGTTCTTCAACCGGTTGGTAAATTGACTACCGAATACCGCATGGTGGCGACCCTTATTCAACAATCTTCTCCACTTCCCCGTTCGATAAGGCATGCTCAATGCTTGAGTTGGATCGCGTGAGTCGCGAGAAAACCGAGTCAACTCTTCCACCAATGGATGTGGTTCTTTTGTCCTGAGATTCAGGTTCTAAACCACCATCTCGCCGGTGGTTCACGGTGGTTCCGGGCGGTGGCAGGCCGTCATGGGGGTGGCAAACACTCCACCGGGTACGGGAAAACCAAAGGCAAGCATAAAGGGAAGACTAATAATCCTTCCGGGCAAGATAATTCTCAACCGCAGCCTCATCTTATTATTTCTCACCTTGGGCCGGCCCATGGGCCCCACCAATGATGTATCCTCCCCGCCCATATCCTTCGCAGGCTCCAAATCGGTGGAGGGGAGTTTCGGCTCAAGAACCGGGGTTTTGGGCCCCACCCGCGAGTGTCCCGCCCCACACCGCAAGCTTTTCTTGCTCCAGCAGCGTTTCACCCCACCGAACCGCCCACCTTCTTCAACACTTTGTCTCTTCAACCTCCTGGACTCCAATTGGTATATGGATACCGGTGCCACTTCCCATCTTATGAATAATTCAGGTATGGATTCTTCTATTGTCAATTGGCGTAATTTAAATTCTCACATATTGGTTGGTGATGGTTCTAAAATACCAGTTAAGGGTTCAGGCACGACTTTCCTACCTCATTGCATTCCTCCTCTCACTCTCAAAAATATTCTCTACGCTCCTAATATCATCAAAAACCTTGTTTCTGTCCGTCAATTCACTTCTGATAATTGTGTTTCTGTTGAATTTGACCCGTTTGGTTTTTCTGTGAAGGACCTAAGGACGGGGACAATCTTGACCAGGTGCAATAGTGTGGGAAATCTGTATCCCGTGTCTTCGACTCCATCCATTTCCTCCTCTTCGCTTTGCCGCTATTTCTCCCGAAGTTTGGCATAATCGCTTGGGTCACCCTGGAGATCAAGTGATTAGTTTTCTTAAGAATAATGATCTTATTCAATGTAATAGTGCTAAGACTCTTTCAGTTTGTCATGGATGTCAATTAGGCAAACATTGTCGTCTTCCTTTCTCTATTTCTTTGACTAAGAGTTATGCTCCTTTTGATATTATTCATACCGACCTGTATACTTATCCTATTAATAGTCCTACTGGTTTTCGGTATTACTTGCTCTTTCTTGATGATTTCTCTCATTATTTGTGGGTTTTTCCTCTCAAAAATAAATCGGATGTGTTCTCAACTTTTGTGCGTTTTCATACTTATGTAAAGACTCAATTTGGGCTCTCCATTAAAGCTCTCCAATGTGATAATGGGCGTGAGTATGACAATGCATCTTTTACTTTCTTTTCTCTTAATCATGGCATGATTTGGCGCCACTCATGTCCTCATACGTCTCCTCAAAATGGAAAAGCGGAACGTATGATACGTACTATTAATAACATTTGTCGTTGCCTATTATTTCATGCCTCTCTCCCTCCTTCATATTGGGTGGAATCTTTGCATATGGCGACATATTTATTAAATATTCGTCCTACCCGTCTTCTTGATAATCTTACCCCTATGCACATTCTCTTTAATAAAGCACCCTCTTATGATCATATTCGTACTTTTGGGTGTCTTTGTTATCCTAATCTCTCTTCTACTTCTCCCACAAAATGAGTCCCCGCTCTACTCCGTGCCTTTTTCTTGGCTATCCTCTTTCTCATAGAGGCTATCGGTGTCTTAATCTTGAGACCAATAAAGTAATCATCTCACGGCATGTTGTCTTTGATGAGTTTACTTTTCCTAATTCCTCAAAATATACTCCAAACTCTTCAGATTATGATTTTTTGACCCCAGCCATTGAGTCTGTTTCCCCTTCTCTCACTTGGCGTCCAACATCTACCGACAGCCCCATCTTCTTCAAACTCTTCTCTTGGGGCCGCAGGCTCGCAGGCCCCAAGCCCCCGCTCGCTTCTCCTTCTTTGCGTGCGGATGAGCACGTTGGGTCTCGTGGATGTTCGTGGGCCTCATCCATCACCCACGGACCTCCCCCTCCAGCCTCTCCTTCTCCTTCCTCTATTTTCCCGCCTTCGGGTCACGCGGGCTCGGCCCACATTCTTGAGTCTCCTCGCGCTCCTTGCAGCCCCAACTCCATCTCTTTCTTCTTCTTCAAATTATGGGCTCCCACCACCGGTTCATCCAATGCGGACCCGTTCCCGGCCCGGGTATATTTAAGCCTAACTCCAAATATGCTGATTTTGCTCTTGTTACGTCCTCCACTCCTCAAATCTCCCCTATTCCTCGATCTTATCTACGTGCCCTTGATGACCCTAACCGGTACAACGCCATGTGTGATGAATATAATGCAATGCTTGACACTCATACTTGGGATTTGGTTCCGCGTCCCCTGGATGCCAATATTGTTCGTTGCTTATGGGTTTTTGCTCACAAAGAAAAATCCGATGGCACTTTTGAGCGGTATAAGGCCTGCCTAGTGGCGAATGGTAAGAGTCGGGAAGTTGGGATAGATTGTGGTGAGACTTTCAAACCGGTGGTGCGTCCTACTACCATCCGTATCGTATTGAGCTTGGCAGTTTCTAGGCACCGGTCTATTCATCGCCTAGATGTGAAGAATGCTTTTCTTCATGGTGATCTTCGTGAGACCGTATATATGCATCACCCGCCCGGTTTGTTCATCCCGACAAACCTAAACATGTGTGTCTTCTTCTGAAATCTCTTTATGGTCCAAACAGGCCCCCAGGCTTGGTATCGCGGTTTGCGACTTACATTGTTTCTTTGGGTTTTCGTAACGAAGAAATGTGATACTTCTTTGTTTATCTTCCGAGCGGTTTGGATACGCCTTATCTTCTTCTCTATGTAGATGACATTATCCTCACCGCTCGTCCGATGCTCTCCGCACTCATATCATTGCACTTCGAGTTCCGAGTTTGCAATGAAGGATCTTGGTCCTTTGTCTTATTTTCTTGGCATTTCGTTTCTCGTACCCAGGATAACATGTTTCTTTGCCGAAAATATGCTATGGAGATTCTTGCTCGTGGCCGATATGACTTCTTGTAAGTCACCGCTACTCCCGTTGATACTAAGTCTAAGCTTAGTGCTACTAGTGGGAAGCCACTTAATGATCCTACTCTTTACGGACACAGCTTACATGGGCCCTTCAATATCTTACCTTCACTCGCCCGGATCTCTTATGCCGTGCAACAGGTTTGTTTATTTATGCATGCTCCTCGTGAGCCTCATTTTCATGCCCTTAAACGTATCCTCCGATATCTTAAGGGTACCGTTGACTATGGCATGCACTTGTCCTCGACTCCGCCCACGGGCCTTGTCTCCTATACCGATGCCGATTGGGGTGGTTGTCCGGATACTCGTCGTTCTACTTCCGGTTACTGTGTGTTCCTTGGAGACAATCTTATCTCTTGGTCTTCTAAGCGGCAAGCCACTTTATCTCGATCGAGTGCTGAGGCCGAATATCGGGGAGTGGCTAATGTCGTTGCTGAAATGGCTTCAATCCGTAACCTACTTCTCGAACTTCATTGTCCCTTGAAGCGGGCTACGGTGGTTTATTGTGACAACATTAGTGCTGTATATATGTCTCATAATCCCGTGCAACACCAACGCACAAAGCATGTGGAAATGGACATTCATTTTGTACGTGAAAAGGTTGCTCTTGGTCATATTCGAGTTCTTCATGTGCCCTCTTCTTCTCAGTTTGCGGATATTTTTACCAAGGGTCTCCCTCAACCTTTGTTCACGGATTTTGTTCCAGCTTTGAGCATCCGTCCTCCTCCCGCTCCAACCGTGGGGGTGTATTAGAGTATATATGTATTCACATATTTACTATCCTTACTTAGAGTTATGTATTTATGTAAAGTAGGTTTGTATACTCTTGATATATATTCTGTGAATGATATACCACAGCCTCTCAAGGCATTATTCCAACGTCTAACACTCATAAGTCACAACTCACAACAAATATAAGGTTACATTACATTTCTAGAGGAATATAAGGTTACATTACATGGGAACATGCCAAATCTCCAAACATGCAGGACATTTTACTTGTATACAACTATGAAGCAATGAAGCAAATTTAGCAAGTGGGCGCGTTACGACTTACAAGTGAATCCAAGATGACTTGCTCCATAATACCTCCTCAATACTAAATTTGTAATCTTCTTTTCTTCTCATCAACGTCTCTATACCATTACTTAAACTAAACTCACTGGCCACTCATACATACTACAATCCATAATCAATCGACCATATTATTAATTAGCGAAACCAAACAATAATAGTCTCTAAACAAACAAGAAATGGGACACAGCCATGGACATGACCGAGGTCCAAGTGTTCATTGCAACAATCTTGTTTTTGCTATCACACCTGGATTGTTGTTTCAAGTGCCTGGTGGAAAGAAGTGCATTGAGTTTGGCAACTTTCGTACTGGTGGAGCTTCCATTTTGTTCCACGCCCTCCTCTACTTTGGCCTCATTTGTGTCTTCTTGATTGCCCTTAGTCTTCACATGTATTGGGGTTAGTTAGACCATACTGTTTCGTCTCAATTTAGTTGTTACATTAATTCAAATTGAACTATTGATTTGGGATGCAAAGAGTATGTAAGTTCATGATTAAGCTCTTAGTCTTCATTTGAGTTCTTTTGTGACTTCTTTTAATTAATTTTTATTTTATATAACTCATATGAAGCCGTGTTATTACGATTTTCGGGAGAATGAGAGAGAGTTTCGAGGTGCCAACTTGGTTCCTCTTTTAAATTTAATTAAGTAAAAGACTATATGTCATCATATGGAGTAGTTATTTGAAAATGTTGGTGCATGTTTATTGTTGACGACTTGACGTGTTAAGCTCATTGTTATTTATTCTTACGATTTGCTCAACTAATGTATAAAAAGAGAGTTCCTTGATGAATATGTGTTATACCAATATTATGTATGTCAAACATGTTGAAACTTCATAAGACTACGAGCTCATTAACAAATTAGTATGAAAGAAAGCATATCCGACAATATATTAATTAACGTTGAATTTAAATTTATCTTTATACTTTTTCCGTCACTTCTTTACGGCTGGTTAACAGATCGTGTTCATACTCATGTCGAAATAAATGGAAAATCTATCGACCTAAACATAACTCATTAAAATATTATTGGAAACTCAACTCTAATTTGACCTTTTTATTAAATAAATTACCATATTACTCGCTTTTAGGGAGTTTCGAGAAGGGAAAAATAAAAGAGCGGATGTTATATCATTAAACTAGTAATTGCCTAATTGGGCTGCCCCGAGGAATACTTTTTTTTCGAACTTTATACGCATTTTTTTAAGCATTCGCGTTAAATATGATAAAAAAATCAACATTTAAAAGGTATAAATATAATAAAAGGTATAAATATAATATGTGGACATTTAAAGCATGATTAAAAGTTGGTTGAGATGGTAATTGTTCTATGTGTAATAGCAAGATGTCACGGGTTCAAATCTTGTTGCAAGCCAATTTATTTTTGTTAGTTGACATGACATATGTACACATTGGACAGCTTCAGTGGAGTAAGAGAGGTCCACGTGGCATATGTATGTTGTCGACACACCTTTTAATATATTAGTATAAATATAGATTGAAATGTCCAAATTAATTAGTGGAAGCTGAACTCTCAAATGATCACCTTTTGGAAGCACATATAGTATTAAATTATTTTCCAAACATATATTAGACATTGTACAAGGGAAAATTGGAAAGTCACAATTACCACTTACCATGAACCAACTTTGTGTAGTTTCTATCAGTTAGTAACATATATTTGCTTCTAACATTCTTTTAATTGTATGCTGAATCACAAATGTTGTATATTAAATCACTAATTTAATAAAAATATTACCAATACATAAATAATGTTAATACTAATGGGTAAAATATTTGATTAATAATATTTGTAATATTATATACAACGTACATTTACAATTTGATACAAGAAAAACTGATTTCATAAAGCTGGAGTTTGAAGTATCTTCCTATATCGATCCAATTTTATTCTATTTTCATTTTTTATCATAATAATGTCAAGTTTGGAAGCATCATTTCAACATTGGTCCCAAATCCCATTGACCTATTTTACCTATTTCACTAGTTAGATTTTACCCCTACTTTAGGTCCAAATGCTAATTTTGTCTCTTCTCTTCCTTCATCAACTTATTAAATTCATCAGCTTTACATGTTGACTTTTTGAAGCTAAACGAATATCGTTTGCACAGGGGGGAGAATTGGGTATCTCACTTTGCAAGGGGCAACAACCGAACCCTTGCACAGGGGTGGAAGGAGGATCTCTAACTAAGGTCCTGTTCTCTTCGGCATAAAACTACTGAACTGAACTGAATTGAACTGAACTGAATTGAATTATAACTAATTAATAGTAATGATTATCATTTAGGAACCGAATCGCACCGAACTAAATTGAACCGAACGTAACCGAATTGAACCGAATCAATCGAATTGACCGAATCAACCGAATCGAATTGAACCGACTCAATCGAAAATAAGTTCAGGAATGTGCCCTAATTGGGCCAAACTTGATTCTTTACATGGGGACCTATATGGAAAGGATTGCCCCAACTTTGTTTGTTTAAAAAGTAAAACAAACTTGAAAATAATATGAAAAGACGTTCAAAACTTAAAATTATGGTGCCAATTTTTTCTTTTAATATAATATATAGTTCAATATACAACTTATAATATAGCAGAATAAAAAATGATGTTCCCCTAGTAACTAAGAACTTGTAAATTTGGCCTAATTTTTATCGAAGATAAGTAGATAATAATAATACATACATCTGACAAATTTTTGTTAATAGAAGAAATTATGAGATACTTTTAGAATTTTTTCTTTTGAAGAAAGTGATTTAGTAGGGTACAACAATTACTTATATTCACAAAAAAAATATATTTCATTCGTTCTAAAATAAAAAAAAAATACTTATCATTTCCGGACATATTAAAATAAATGAAATGTTACTTTGTTTGATATTTAATTGTTTCTATCGCTCAACTCATCACACGAGTCTCTCTATAACTCTCATCTCCTAAATCTCGGTGTCAATCTCAATTTTTTTTATTTAAAAAGTAGAGCGGAGGAAGCATAAAATATATAGTAGATGCGTTTAAGCTTTAGCTTAGTTGGTAAAATTTGTGATGGTACCCCATTCTTGAAATCGAATCTCGTCTACATTACCGCGCGTAGTCGCTGATTTAGACCAAAAGAAAGAAAAACAAAAATTATGCACTTCCATAGTTCCATATAATAAAATTTGCAATTTCTCCGAAAATTCGCACCATGTCGTATTTACATCCTCTGTCAGAAAACAAAAAATATATACTCCTGTGTTTCGAATGACCGACGAAGCCGACAGCTATCTTTGAGAGCGAGCAACACAGAGCCCAGAAAGAGAGGAGAGAGAAAGAGTTGTTCTCCTTCCCAGATTTTGGGTTGAGCAGCCATAACCTAATTCAACATCCAATTCGCGCCAATTCTCATTCTCTTCTGCAACTTAATTGTTAATTTTTCTTTTGCACGTTCTTATTTCAAACCCCATTTCCATTTTTGCTTCATCAAATTTTGCACCGACAAAAAAAGTTTTAGTTTTGCACTTGAAATTACTCTACTTTTAGCTGAATCAAATTCAAATTTGGCTATAACCCAGTTGAAAAATCATCAAATAATGGATGATTTTGGTGTTTTAGTGAAAAATTATGGTATCAAACCCCAAGGTAAATCAGCTCCAATGGCTGCATCGAAAACAGCACCACCAACAACAACAACAACAACAACAACAACAACCCAAAATTACAAATCTGTAAATCTAGATCCATCTTTTGGTACCCACACCCATAATTCAAATTCAGGAACTGAGTCTTTTTTTAATGATCAAAATGATGTTTTCGGGTTCAACTCAGTTAAGAGTTCTAATAATTATTCAAGTTCAGATGTTTTTGATGATGTATTTCAAATGCCAATGAAAACTCCTAGTTTCTCTAGTGGAGGAGGTGGTGGGGTTGACTTTGATATTGAATCTATGCTCAAAGGTTCAATGAAGTTGAACTCGAACTCGAAGCCGCCTTCGAATGTTGATGATGATCTTATTTGGGGGTTTTCTGGGAATGGGAGCACTAATGTGGTGATTGAAACTGATGACTTGTTGTCATCTGATCCTGTGGATGATTTCTTGGGTAAATTGGGAAATTTGGGTTCTGATCAAAGAGGTTCCAAAGGTATGAAATCGGTTGAATTGAAGAGGAATAAGTTTATAGCTGATGATTTGATACCGGGGTTCGGGACAAGCAGTGCTTCTAATGATAGGTATGTAACTTTGCTTCTTGTACAACTAAATATCTATGTTTATGTTAATGTATATTGTATGTATTGCAAAATTAGTGAGAGTATATTTGTATTTTTGGTAGTTTATTTGGTATGAATAATGAGAGCATATCTCACTAGCTTGATTTTAATGTATTAGGAGGTATATGAGTGTTTGACTTTGATATCATTCTATATATGGGGGTTAATGGTCTGCCCTACTTTATGGAATGGTTGAACTCTGAGCACTCTAGAGAACTTGGTGGGTTCTAACTTGATGAGTTCACATGTTGAAAGAAATTTTGTGCTTTAATTTGGGTGAACAATGAAATGCATTATTGTATGAACAGAGTATTTCATTCCCGTGCTATTTCTGAGAGTATTTAGCTGAATATGCACTTGTTTTTCTCTGAAACTGTTGAAAGAGCTCAGGCTTCTGCAGCAGAGAAGAGTTCAGGTTCTTCTTCACTTGAAGAACTTGAAAAATTTGCAATGGGAAGGACCAATGTAAGTTCAGTCAAGAAGGAAGAGAAGAAGACAGCCAACCAGAAATCACGGGAGACGAACTTCATCGATATAGATGGCAGCTTTAATGGTTACAGTGAACCAATGTTTCCAGAAGAAGCACCTGATTTGGATTCTTTTTTTGGTGCACACACTAAAAAGAGTGTACCTGTAGCTGAAGACACATCCATGGTAAATACCGCTCCCTCCCCCTCAAAGAAAATGGGAGATATGCGGTTTGGGATTTTGTTTTTAGGATTTTACCCTTAGTTCTTTTTTTTTTTTTGAGATGCTAAATTCATGTTGACATATTTCAGAATGGAATATCCACTGAAGGATCAGATCTGTTTTCTGAAACCGCATTTGGAATGGAGAAGAAAGTGTCATCGAGAGATTTTCCTGATGATTTTTCATCGATATTTGGAGGTATATTAGTTGGTCTGAGTTTTGCTGATTTGTAGCTTTCTTCATATCTTCTGTTAATCATTTATGATGATTTCAAATATATTCCACCTTATGATAGCTGCCCCGACATCTGGAGTGTTTGAGGAAATTGAAGGAGAAAGTGATGAAAGACGAAGATTAAGATTAGAACGTCACCAAAAAGCTATGGGTCGTATGGTATGTGGCGCAGAGTTTTTGGTTTCCTTTGCCAGTAGCAGATTCTTTTCTTGGGTTGCAAGTGAAGTCACTCTGTGTTGTAAATGATCATTGGTTTTGCATTCTCTTTATGTCTAATTTGGCCATGAGTGGAACTTTTTTTTTTGATGATTAACAGTTAATATTTAAGCTATCTATCCCTCCTCCTCTGATCAGTGAGAGGCGAGAGAACATGTTAGTTAAATTTCAATTTTTTAATGGATTATTGTCTTCTTTTAAATGTTTTTATTTTATAGTTTATGAAAATGAAGGAAAAATATCTGGAGGGAGGGGAAGAAGGGACACGGAATGCTTTCTTATCCCTTTGTAAAAGCTTAAGGCTAATCCTTCCATTACTTAAATTTAAGATTTGTGTCTATAGAGGTATCTTGGGGAACAGACTTTTTTTTTTTTTTAGCTTAAGAAACTTCTGAATATAATTCAAATTATTTTGACAAGATTTAGTTTGGTGAAGACAAGATTTGAATCTGTGAACTTCAGCTTCAGACATCCATATTAAGGAAGTGTGAAAAATATTATGGGAGAGTGGAAGTATGAAATTTGAAAATTTTGGGTGCTCCCTAGACTAAGGGCCTATCCGTTCTCGTTTTAGGTTTTGTGTTTTCCGTTTTTTCATAATTTAAAACAAAAATATGGACTGAAAAATTATTTTCGAGTATTCTAGTTAGTTTTCAAAAATAAACAGAATCAGTATAAGTGTGACCAACTTCATGTTCATTATAACAGAACAAGCCCTAGGCCCCTAAGATATCGATGGTTGGGTGCATTTATTTAGTTGATAGTCTAGGTAGTACTCTACATGGCTTGTTTACACGATAGGTAGATAATCTAATTTGGACCTTGTATTGTTGAAGTCCTGTGCAAATGCTTTATTAACGTATTGCCGTACTGATATTTATGGTGCTGAGGTTACATGCTTTTGCTCATAGTTGTTGGGCACATCACTTAGCTGCGATTCTGCTTACTGTGTAGGAACAAGCATTGGCACAGTTGAATCAACGTGAATATGAGGCTCAACAGGAGCAGGAAGAGAGATATGTGGGTATTTCTTTACAATGTACTGTCGTAGATTGGTGCTGTGCCTAATGCATTCTTGTATGCTTGCGTTTTAGAGGATTGCCGAAGCTATGGATCTGGAGATGAAGCAATGGGCTGCTGGGAAAGAGGGGAACTTGCGAGCACTACTGTCATCTTTGCAACAGGTATTTTCTGATCCCATTGGTAAATCTTATTGCTTTGAGGTGACTTTTATATCCCCTTCACTATTTGAATCCTCAAAACCATATCAATTTGGTAAAATTGATAATTCTTGGACATTATTTTTTGGGCTTTGACTTGGTATGCATACATATGGATGTGAGGTTCCTCATTGAAGAAACCTGATCTCATGTTGGTTAGGAACGCTGGGACATGGATAGGGGTGCTTATCGCACGAGCCGAGCGCGAATTGTAGAGGGCTCGGCTCGTGAGCTCGACAAGCTCGATAAGTGAAGCTGTGCTCGAGCTCGTGAGCTTCTCTCAAGGCTCGAGCTCGAACTGAGACAAATTAAAAATAAACCAACACAACATTAAACCAAACAAAAAATTTATATTCGACATTTAAAAGATTTGTTGACAGATTGTGTAGAATTTTAGACTAAATTCAAAAAGTTACATGAATAAACATATTTTACTTCATATTTACATGCTAACCAAATGAACTACTTACAAATATACATAAAAAATCGACAAACTAGATCTAAAAAGAAAAGACATGAATTGTTCAATGTAAAAAATTGTATAAAAGGATGCGTATAATAACTTTTTTTAAGTGTCTTAACCTATAATAACTTTTTTAAGTGCTTTAGGTTATAATATTTTTTTTTATATAAAACAATAATCGAGCCTGTTGACGAGCTTTTCGAGCCGAGTTTAGCCTAGTTCGGCTGGGCTTGTTAAGTTCTCGAGCCCGAATCCGAGCCGAGCTACCGCGAGTCAGGCTTTGACCGAGCCGAGCCTGAACTGTTCGCGAACAGGCCTAGCTCATTATCACCCCTAGACATGGATGCATGATATTTGCATGTTAGGAGTTAGGATACCCATTTCCCGGCATGATAAAATGATGAGTTCGTTGAAGATGGCTCTTAGCCTCTTATTGACTCCGTGCTTCATGACCTTTAACAACTCCAACTTTTAGATCTTTTCTTTTTACACCAGCAACATATGTTACACAATTGCTTACCCATTTACTTCATCGTCAAATCTCATGGGTAGAAGATAAACATTACCAATACTTCATCATCATTAAATCTCAAGTGGTTAGATTCTTTAATTATACAGGCCAAGCTTTTTCAATCTGTGTGGTTACTTTAGCTCACCATTTGTACACTACTAGTACAGTAGTACCGCAGTGTTTCTGTATCGTTCTATCATGACTGCTGCCACCTAAAATCGTCGTTTTGTAACTACATTCATCATCATTTTTACGAATTATATAAAGGTAAAATCATGCTTCACTTGACCTACCTAATTAGCTGTGCAGCAGATGTCTCAAATTGCTTTTGTCTTTCTTCAGTAGACCTTCAATAGTGGCATCAAATGAAGGCATGACAATTGACTTGAGAAGAGGACTTGAATCTCACACCACTTTTAGGTCAAAAGCATTTTGACTTGTGTGTATTTCTTCTGTTAAGACTTCATAATATAAAATTACTTGTAATTTTGTAATGTGACAGTGTCTACTTGTCTCTAATTGGATTAGAGAATATCATATGTAGCTCTTGGATCAGGTCAACGTCCTTGATCCACCGGTATTGTCATTGTTTATTTTTTTTGTGGTTAATAGGTGCTTCCTATGTTACTCCGACACCTTCATTTACCTCAAAAACATGGTGTCGTTTCGTGTCGTGTACGACACGATACTTCACTTGGATACTTCATTTTAGACTAAAAACTTTACTTTTTTCTACAAAATAGCCGAGTTGGACGTTTAGACACCCGTCAGGGGTTGTTTGGAGGGGCAACCGCCCAAGGCCCAATAAAGAAAGGGGCCCAATTTTAGAAAGAATTTTAAATAAGGAAAGCAACAACAATTGTATGTAATAAATACTAGTTTGGTTTGATGGTTAGATGTGTGTTAGACGACTTGGGTTCAAATCCCTTAATGTACAATGTTTGCTTTTTTTAAATTTCTTTTCATTTTTCTTCTTTAATTCATCTTCAAAATTCCTCTACCTCTAAACTTTTTTTAAATTTCTTTTTACACTTTTCTTCTATTATTCGTCTTCAAAATTCCTCTACCTCTAAGGTAAGAAAGTTTGCTTTTATTTTGTAGTTAACTTCTTTTTACATTTTTCTTTATTCATTTTGAAGATTCCTTTATTTTTGCAAACATTAGCGTTCTTATCGTACTAATATGCTATGGATTAATAAGTTTTAGTATCAAAGTTAATATTTACTTTACATAATAAATTATACTTGCTCTAAAAAATAAAATTATTATTAGTAGTAAAATCCTAGTTCCACCACTATCTATATGGCTTTATATAAGAGGCCTGAAATCTCTATTTTGCCCCGGGCCTATAAAATGTCAGGAACGGCCCTGACACCCGTATCCGAGTATCTGTGTATCCGTGTCTGAGTAACATAGAGTGCTTCTCAATTCACATGTATCACATAGACAAGGTTGTATCTTTCCTTCTTTTTGGTCTGTTAAGTTTCCTTTATGGTTTTCTTTGTATCTTCTCTGAACTGAGGATTATATTTTTGGTGATTATAACTTCTCCTATGTACGTATGTTTTCTGATAAGCAGGTGCTTCCCACTGCCCTTGGTTGGCGGCCAGTTACTTTAACAGACTTGATTACTTCCTCTCAAGTTAAAGTCGTATACAAAAAGGCTGCACTGTGTGTCCACCCAGATAAAGTGCAGCAGAAAGGTGCTAGTCTTCAGCAAAAGTATGTTGCAGAGAAAGTTTTTGATCTGCTGAAGGTATAGCTTTTTTGACTTACTCTTTTAGTTATATTAGTTGTCTTTTTATGCACTAATTACTACAATGAGACCTAAAAGGGCAATAATGCCTGTATTTCCATCCTGTGGACTGATTCTCTTGTGCAGCTGTGGTGCATTCTCAATCTATATTCTAGTGGATGTTGCTAGTTAGTTAAATGAAGTTGATCTCTTAAGACTATTAGATGTAGAAATTATGAAGCCCTTGCAACTTGCAAGTATTTTATATTTATCTAATATTGTGAAACTTGTGGATTCAAAGGAAGTAAACCCTCTGTTTTTTTATCCTTCACTTTCCTGTGCGCGTCTCCCAATGCACATTTTTGAACTTAAATATCTTTCATTATATATTAGTAAGAATTATAACGATTGAATATTAATAAAGCACTAATTGAGACGAATCAAACAAGACCCCACATGACTATTTTTTTTCTTATAAATTGAAAAAAATTGAGAAGATTCTCTCTAAGTATGAATAGTGTCAAGATTCCAATTTCCAAGTGAGAAGGATAAAAAAACAGAGGGAGTATCATGTTGCGAGATTAAAATTTTAAATCATTTGCATATTTTCGCATGGAACTATACATAGTCATTTGTAACCAGGAAATGGCTTTTCTTTGTTCCTTTTCTCTGTTTGTGTGTGTGTCTGTTTGGGTGAGGGGGAAACTGTGCATGTGTTTCTGTGGGGTTACTGGGGTATGCGGCTGTATCCTGTAATATAGGTATTTGAGGGGGGTCTTCTCCACGCTGGGGGTTTTGGATTCATCCTTGCATGAAATGTATTTAATTTGCTGCTATAGTACCGTGGCATGAGCTCTGCTATGAAATGAGGTAATTATCCAGGAAGGTAGGAAATGTATGTGTGTGATATTCTTTTTCCGTTGGACGTAGGCTCAACCCTTGGTTCTATGTCAATTTTGTGAGGTTTTAGTTTCATCTTTCTACTAAGTGTCTTCTCTTCTGATTTGCGAAATTATTGTACTATATCATGGTATGACATGTTCTGTGAAATGATATAACTATCCAGGTGGGTGAAAGAAAGATTATCCTGCCTGTCAGTTTTTTTGTGTAATTTTCCTTGCATCTCTACTATAGTATTTTGCATCGGATGAGTTGATGGTTATCATATGGGATGGTAGTTGTTAAGTTTGTGAATGACATAATAGGGGGAGTGATTATATTCTAGAGTTTCCAGCGAAAGCATCAGAATCAAATATTTTCATACACACCGGAGGTTAAGGCCACATATATACCTATAACCTCAGCCACCTATCAAGTTTACTTGTGCAAGGCACCACCTATCTCATTCGGACTCGGGTACCGATGTCAGACACGCGTATATGGTTAAGTGTTCAACTCCTGTATTTTACGAAAATTTCTATGATTTTGGCCCATAATGAAATGCTGAAATATCAGTTCGAGTCGCGAGGATCCGACATCTGGAGAAATGAAGAGTCCAAGTAACACAAGGCTCCACAAGTGTGGGTAATCTTGGTATTAACTCAAGGAAGAGTATATGGGGTAGTTCTTATAATTCAGTTATGTGTTAGTCATGCAAGGGTTGGGGAATGTCATGACGTACATAAAAAGGGGGAGCTAATGGTGACATGGGGTATCTAGATGCTTCATCCGTTTCACTTCACTATAATTTACACACTTTGATTTTCATGAAAACTAGGGAAATGGGGGATAAATTGGTGAGAAAAATGGAAGCGGGTCAGAAACAATTACAAGGTAGATGTGAGTACAAAAGTAAAAAGATGCGGGCCTCCTGTCTCAAGATAGAAAAACTGAAGTGGGTAAATTTTTGTGAAACAAAGATCTTGTATTCTTGTAAATAGTGTAGAGCTTCCTGCATTCAAGCTTTATGATAGTTGCTTGTGATTTACCATGTTTAAGGCAGAGACAATTTGGAGGTGTTCTTTTGCTCCACTTGTGTTCTGACTTCTGAGTGCTTCTCTGATTCTTAGGACTTCAATAAAGTCTTGCCAGAATCTTTTCATCACAAATGCTTGCAGCCACTGACCTTTTCATTCCTGCAAATATCTACCATACCATTTTCTAGAGTCTCTCCATTAGTCGATTGACAAGAAATCTATTGCATACTTACTTGCACTGGGTCCCAAACCTCTTTGCATCAGTATTCCATTAGGTGGGGAAAGCAGTGGCGTGGCTAGCCTTCTGGTAAGGTTTAGTTGTAGATTGAGAAGGCTTTTTTTTTTTTGATGAAAGGGTTTAGTTTCTAGCTTTGCTGCCTCAAGATCGACACTTTTCTTTTCCCAAATTAACCATTGGCTGAAGGCAAAGAAAATATTTTTGGGACGAGGTTGTTGTAAATACATGTGAGGTTTGATATGAGCCCATGCCTCAAGGGGGTGGGGGGGGTGGGGGGGAGGTATAAGAGATTCCTAAATGATATCGAATTTCATGGGTGTGGCACAGAGAAACTTTTTTTAGACCGATTAAGTGGAGGGTAGGATTTCATCCCACCAAATATCTCAGAGGAAACAATCTTATCTTAGGTCGAAATCATCACTGCTTGTGCTAACCTTATGTTTTCTTTCAAGGTGAGGTTTAGTCAACTTCGGGTCAAACTTATCCATTTTGGTTCATGTAGAACTGTAGAAGTAAACAACATTATTCTTCGAAGGAATAAAGGATGTAGTCTGAATAAGAGACTCTGCAAAAAGGGAGGTTCATGACAAGTTCTAAGAGAACCTGTCTCCAACAATTGTCCTGCACCCTTAATTCATCCTCACTGATGTTCAGTGCCTTCGGGATTACAATTCTAAGAGAACCTATCCCTGTCCATTTAAACATTCACAAAGGATCTCTTCCCAGAGTCCGTTGAAGGCTCTCTTTGCAAAGCTTCCAGTCCTTTTCCATTTCTTGCATATGTAAGATCCTTTTATGTTCAATTTGTTTCTACTGTTTCTCTCAAACATGAATTTGGAGGCCTGATTAGAGATGTTCCATTTCTAGCGAAGATTGGCCATGCTATTAGATTCATGCTAGTTATGATATATATGCTCAAACCCCCTTGGCTCCTCGGTCTGCATTCTATCCCAAGAAATACAGCCAATCCCTTTCTCTTCCTGAAAATTCCTCATTTTGCAGATATTTTGTCAAGGTTAATGAGGATCTTTGTTGGAATACAGATCCATTGTGTAAATACTTGGGGACTGCATTTGTGCAACGTTGAGTTGATGAGATTGAGTCTGCCAGCTTTGGATAGGAAATTCAACTTGCAGTAGGCAAGCTTAGAAGATATAATATTATTTATGATGAGATCAAGCTTACTTTTGAAGGCTTCTTCCAGGAGAGGGGGTAACCTAAATAGTTTTCCTGGTCATAAGCTCTGGATCCATATGAATTATTGCTCCAAATCATTAATGAGATTTGGATCAGAGTTGGCGGAAAAAGGGATGTAGACTTTCTATGGTAATTCTATGCCTAGACACTTGAAAAAAGGAGTCAAGGGTCTCAGATTCAGTCTTCAGGTTTTCATGATCAGCTTTCAAAAAATTATTTTCTGTTATAAGCAAGTATGAGGTGGAAAATCCCTTTTTCCGGAGGATTATCTCTTCCAGTTCCCTTTAAGACAAGCATCATGTATTTGCTTTGAAAGGAATGAGATGCGTAAGATGAAGATACAACATACAAGGGAATGATACAGCAACTTTGGACTGAATATTTGAGGGAGGGAAATGTTCATACTGGACAGATAGCCAAACCACACTTCTGTATGGCTGCTAATGAGGCATTTTCACCTTCACATAGCTCTGTTGTCATTTCTGGATAAAGTTTGCCTCTAGGACGAACCCGTATCTGTGCTCATATTCAATGATGCACTCTGTTGAAGAACTTTCTTTAGGACTAGCTCCTATATCTTGTGCTGACTAATTGATTCATCATTAATAAAGATTCCAATCAAATATATGTCACATCACCCTTCAGACTTCAAGTTCACAGCCACTTAGGTAGATTTCGAGTTAGACCATGTGGTGTACGACTATTAGGGGTAAGGTCTCGACTGACATTGTTCAGGATGTACATTGGGCATGGATTGTTGATTTTTTTTGGAGTTCAGAAAAGTTCCAAAAATCCAGATTCAGTTTTGTTAGGCCGAGTATTCCAACATAAGTTATGTGACAGAAAGATTCTTTGTATTGCATTTGTAAATTGTAGGTTGCATTTTTGTATAGTTGAAGTTTCTGTACCTTGCTTTTTAAATCCCTCCCCCTCCCCTCCCCTCCCCCTCTTCGTTTTGCATCTTTCTGAACCTCCATTTATTGGCCCCATGCAGGAAGCTTGGAACAAGTTCAATTCTGAGGAGCTTCGATAGAACTTCTATCACATCTTTCCTTCTTTTGTTGGTCTTTCCCACCGAGCTTCTTTTTGGAGTTATTCTTTTTCCCTTTGCATGTAAAGGTTGCCCTTTTCTAATTTTATTTGTATTTAGAAGTTGCTAGTTTATCTGTATCGAATCAATGTAGCATTTGTCAATAGTCGCATAAGCTTAAACCATATGTTATGAATGTAAGTCTAAGTTCATGAATTTGTCTTTAAATTGCTAGATTGCTTTTCATTTTTTTTGATAGATTAATTCATTAAAATCTGTTTAGTCCTTTACAATCCTTTTCCAATGAGTTTCTTGTTTCAAATCAATTTTCTTGAGTGATGCTGTACAATAAATTTTTGCAGTCCATGTAGGCTTCAAGAGAGAGAATGAGGGACTGAAAGGGTGGTAAGTCCTTTCATCTTCCACCCATATGTTGTGGGTTCGATTCTCATCAGAGGGCTTTAGGGTAGGTTGTATTTAGGTGCCCTGTGAGAGGGTGTTAATGTAATTTATCTTACCAATTTAAAAAAAAAAAAAAAAATGTAGGTTTCAAGAGAAAGCACTACCTTAGTGATTCAACAAAGAAAAATCGACATGCTACCTAGGATAATGGTTTCTATGAACCAGAAAATATTAAAATTGAGAGCTTCATCCAAGTCTTATGTGGACATTATTCTTGTAAATAAGTTTTAGGCGGAAGCAAAGTAGGAATTTTATTTTTTGAGCATAAGTCTAGTCGATCGTGTTTCCTGTTTCAATCGTTTTCTGCTTGTCAAGCAACACAATTTCTGTTGCAGAGATCAGTATATTGTTTGTCGTGTGGATTGTGAATTAAACTCGACATTCATGTTATTTCTCTCGTTCTTTTATTATCGCAACAATTGGATTTTTACACTATTCACCACCATCATTCCACTATCTTTTATGACGCAAGGAAAAATATAGTCATGTAGAGTCTTGTTAGATTCGTCTCATTATGTACTTTCAAAATATTAAATTTTTCGGTTTTTTCACTATATACCCCTGACTAATTTTTTTTGGCACTGTATACCCTTTCAACTTTTGAAATTCACCATATACCCCCTACCTTTCAAAAAATACATCGGCTTACCCTTTTGACTAACGGAAGGCTAACGCCGTTAGTCATTAACCCCTAATCCCCCCTCTAACCCTAATTAACTATACTAAATCTATGCCAAACCCTAACCCTAATCACTAATCTAATACCCTAACCCTAACCACCCCTCCACCCCTTACCCCACCTACACCCCCACCCTTACCCCAGAGCCCGCCCACTCCCCCCTTACCCTACCACCCTCGAAGCGAAGTTTTGATTTGTTTCTATTGGAAACCAATTGTCTCACTATTTGTTGTTAAATGGCATCAAATTTTCAATTTGTTACCATTTTATTGCAACGAATATTTGCATTGTTGACACTGGAAACTAGTCAATTTACTACTTGTTGCTAGATGACATCATATTTTTTATTTGTTTCTTTTTAGAAACAAATATTGGCAACAAATATTAATTTGTTGACATTAGAAACAAGTAATTTTATTATTTGTTGTTAGAATATGAACAACTCTTTTATAATTTTTTAAAATTATAAATTAAGAGATCATCGAATCAGTTTTAGCAACAAACTCTGACAACTATTTAGTAACGTGTTTCTTTTGGCAACAAGTAGTCTTTTTAGTTGTTGCGAAATTGGCATCCACTTTTTTATTTGTTGCCTTTGTAAACAAGTTGTCTTAATTTGTTGCTGAACAATATGAACATCTTGTATTACCGAAAATTTGAAAAATTAAATAAAATTGTTGAATTTGTTTTTAGCAACAACCTATAACAATTCATATTTTATTTGTTTACATTGGAAACAAATCATTTTACTATCTGTTTCTAGATAACATCAAATTTTCTATTTGTTGCTTTTTAGAAACGAAAACAAATTATAGTTTGTTGCCATTGTGCCAGAATTGAACTCACACTCCTATTCTTTTCACCTTATTTTCACTTATTTAAATAAGTTTAATTAAGTTCACGTGAGTTTTGGAAAAATAAGTGCTAACCAAGTACACATACAAGATTAATAAGTTATTATAAGTTCTAATTAATAAGGTTATGTTTCGGTTAACTTAATTTAGAAAAAATAATTTACGACGGGTTCATATTAGTTTAAATAAGTTTTAATAAGTTCAAGTAAATTAGTTCTAATAAGTCATCATAGCACGTAAGAAAATTAATGTCAATACATTTTAATAAGATTAAATAAATTCATATAAGTCCTAATTATGGTTAACTGAGTTCAGATAAGTAACGATATACTAAGATAAGTTCATTCAATAAGGCTAAGCTAAAAATAGAGGTCCTTAATTTCAATGAAGTTCAAATAATTTCACTAAGTGAAAATCAGGTGATCATAGAATTAATGCACCATTATGATCTTATATTATAAACTTCTCTAAACGTACAACTACTTATCCTAATTTCAGTTTATTTACTTTTTTTTTGAGGGAACGTTTATTTACTTTTCAAGTGGAATATGACATGACCTACACAAATTATACTAAAAATCTTTTGTAAGATATTATTATAGTTCAAGGTTCAGATGATGTGACTCTTTCTTACAAATCAAGCAATCTTAACAAATGAAATCCATATATCTCGAACATGGAATTGCAACCGATTATTGGTAAAACTTGAAATCATATGTCTTTCGAATTGATTATAAGTTAGCGAGAGATGAACTTGTTCTAGTTATATTTCAGCTTGGGTATTCCTTGTTAGTTATATGAAATTATTAATTTTTAATGATTAAATCTATTTTCTCTCAAAATAATTATTAGAATGATTAGAATAATAGTTTCTAAAGGTGAAGAGAACATGGTATTAATAAGGTTGACAAAGCAAAAAAAAAGAGTTGTATTTACTTTTTTAATTTTAATTATATGCTTAGTTAGGGTGAGTTTTGATGTTAGTTATTGAAGCACCATTATTATCATTTGCTCGTATTTTGACAATTTAATAGTTTGGTAATTGCAAAAACTTATCATGAGAAACTTTAACTAATATTTTCATTTCTTATGTAGGTAAGATGAATGATCATACTAAACTTACTCCTCTTGCAGGTATAACCAGCCAACATTATTACAGGTGAAATCATTGAGAGAGAGGGGGGATACTAAAGGAAACCTTACACTCAAGGATCCCCTTAATTAGTGAGTTTTAAGTTTATATATTATTTTATTATCATTTCATGCATGGTTGTTATCAAGATTATGCATATTTGTTATTGGTTTGAACATATTAGCTATTGATTACCTTATAAGCTTTTTACATATTTTATATCTTCTTAGGGATATTATTTGTCATATATATATATATAGAAGTGAGTTCATATGAGATAATGAGAATGCATACATATATGCGAAATGAGAATGAATTTTACACGCTATAACTCTAATGAACAAGTGATGTAACTCTAATGAAAAAGTGATGTAACTCTAAGAAAACAAAAATTAGAAAAAAAATTTCAAAAATTTTTTTTTTGGGCTCGAAATTTTTTCGGGGGTATAACTCTAATGAACAAGTGTTGTAACTCTACTCCAATCGTGTGGTTGAGATTCATTATCATTTCTCATGTGATCCTGCCCCTATATATATATATATATATATATATATATATTTTTTTTTTTTGGGCTCAAAATTTTTTCGGGGGTATAACTCTAATGAACAAGTGTTGTAACTCTACTCCAATCGTGTGGTTGAGGTTCATTCTCATTTCTCATGTAAGGAGCATTCTCATGTGATCCTCGCCCCTATATATATATATACATATATATATATATATATATATATATATATATATATATATATATATAATGATATGAATCAAGCATAAATTTATAAACTCTTAACAATTCTGCATGAACTTTAAAAAGAATACATGTAACTGAATTTGGAAAAAATCCGTCTTAGTTACGTACTGAGACGGTCCCACCTAAAACTTATTGTTTTTTTTCTTTAGTATTATGCAATAGAAATACACAACTCAAACATAGTTGAAATGAAAAAATGAGAACAGTAAACAAAAAAGCTAGACTTAGGCCCGATTCGGTTCAACTTTTATTTTCGGTTCTTCTAAGAAAAAATAAGTTTAGTTAAGTTAAGATAACTTGAGATAAATATAAATAAGTTAATATATGTTCAGATAAGATCTAATAATAATAATAAGTTCAGATAAGTTCAATTTAGCAAAAAATAAACAAAATAAGATTTGAGTAAATACGGTCTAATAAGTTCAGATAAGTTTATAATACATAATAGTTCTGTTAAATTCAAATAAATCCATATTAGTTTATATTCAGTCTATGTCTATTTTTTCTCATTTGGACTTAAATGAAGTTATCATAACTTATTATTACTTTATCTAGTTATAAAATGCACCACGACAAACTATCTTTTGTTTTGAAAACCAAACTTCTCATTAATTTAAACAAATTCAAAGTAAAAATATCTTTAAACTTGAAACCCCCATGGAAAGTTGGAAACCCATAAGGAAATTCCCAAGTATTGTGAAAAAAGATAAAAAATCAAGCAAACAATGCATTTAATTTTCCTTTCTTTAAGGGTTTTTTTTACCTAATTTCACTTTTCGTTTTTAGGAGGATATATCTAATTTTCCTAATACCAAATAATAAGCCACAAATCTACGCAAGATACCCACGTCGGCAGTTGGCGCAAAAATAGTAGAAAGCTTTCAAAGTCCCTCAACTCTCTCAACTGATCTTCAAGCATTCATCACGTTCGTCAACTTCATCCCCTTTTCGTCAATTGCCAGCGAAAAAGTCTCGTATTCTCGCGAATTCAACTGGTAATTTTTCTCCCTTAAGTATATGAATTGGTTCTTGTTCATGGCATACCAAATTCATGAATATTTTAATGGAAGATTAAATTAGGTTTTTGTTGATCAACTCCCTCCCCTTCTCATCCTTCTTTCTTTTGTTTTGGAGTATCAATTTATTATATATAGATAAAAATTGCACCTTGGATTCGAAGGTGGGAATGCTAACTCATTTGCATTTTTATTCTTGTTATGTTTCGTACTTTCTCTCCTTTATTTTTGCTCTTTTTTTTCTCAGAATTTTACGGTTCTTCTTTACAAGATAACCACATTCAACACAGAATTCTTAGCCCTCAAGTGGGTTTCTCGCTTTTTGACTGGTAAGTCCACTATTTTCTCTCTTTTATATTGAATTTCGGATTTTATGTAATGGGTATTCATTATAATCATAATTTGACTACTATATGATCGTTTTTTGAGTTAAAATTTTGATCTTTATTTTGGTTTAGTTATGTTTTGATATATTTAAGAAGGTTAGTTAACATTGTAGTACTTTAATTTATCTATGTAGAAATAGCTTTGGTAGTGATAGTACTTTAATTTATCTGTTAAGAAAAAAATTGTTGGTTTTAATAAGATAAACATATATGAGTAGTGAATTTTCACCTTCATTATTATATAACCTGTTGAAGTTTGATAGTACTTAGATTTCACTTTTAACAAATGATTCGTTAGTTTTAATAAGATAACATATTTTGAGCATTGTGTTTGCTATGGAATTGTAAGCTATATAAGTGCATCTATGTAGATATAGCATACATGATAGCATATTATATATAAGTGCATATTATATAGCTTACATGATAACATATAATTCAACTGGTTAGTAAAAATAATATGTTATATAGCATCTATATAAGTGCACTGAATTACATATATAGATGCATAGATGCACTGAGTTTATTGAGTAAAAATAAGCTACTTATAAGTAAAAATAA
Organism: Beta lomatogona; assembly: GCA_947646795.1. Taxonomy (NCBI): domain Eukaryota; kingdom Viridiplantae; phylum Streptophyta; class Magnoliopsida; order Caryophyllales; family Amaranthaceae; genus Beta; species Beta lomatogona. The sequence goes on along the minus strand of CANSNZ010001095.1, from coordinate 1,612,283 downwards.
GCTAGTTGTAGATAATAAGCTGGTGCACCGAGTTTAGTTTACTTGAGTAAAAATAAAACTCGGTGTGCATATTATATAGCTTACATGATGACATATTATATAGCAAAGGGGTGTTGATTTAGTGTGTGCGCATATTGTCTATTAATATCCAACTCTTGTGAATTGCACGGTAAACTTAGGGGTGTTATTGTTGTTTTGGTTGATGATAGTAAGGTGCTGAGATTTCAGTGGAGGGGGAGTTAGAAAATTTATCCAGAATAAAAACAGAAGGGTATTTCGTGATGAATCTAATGATACTAATTGTTGGGATGTTGAATATAGGAGGGAAATTTAAAATAATGGTTACGATTGTATTTCTACTTTATAGCTATTATATATTTTAATGTTTTGTTAGAGTTTCTTAATAGAAAACTCACTTTATTTAAGAAGGCATAAACATATGTAGTGGTACCATTAGGAAGGTAAAAAAATAATGTCTACTATTGGCAAAATTCAATAGTTAGATGGTGCTAGTGAGAATTTCCCTTAATTGTATCTTCTTTAAATTAAATGATATACAGAACACTCATAAACTAAGTATCTTTGTTTCGTCATAATATAAATAAAAAGTAACTTATTTTGTCCTAAAGGTAGATATGATTGGAGATAGTGGGGTATATTCTAAATGAATAAGTAGATATGATAGAAAATAGCGGGGTATATTTATGTCGTTTTAGTAGTGGTAAGAAGATGTATTATATTAAGAGAAGAATCAATCTGAAAATTTAAGTATAAATAAGTATTAGTGTAAGATAGATGACAAAGAATAGTGCAAATAGTATTATATATATATATATATAATAGATGAAAAGTATATATTTGGGTGTAAAATCATGTCTTTTATATGAGAGGTTGGGTTATATAGCATCTATGTAAGCTAATTGTAAGATATTGTTACTTATATCTATTTTTTGTTCAGTTTTTTATTTTTTATTTTTTATGGTTTATGTTTTTAGTTAATTTGTTCTAAAAGTAGTAAATGAAAATTATAGTTGTTGAATGAATGTGCAGTATCATGAGGGTAGGGGCGAATCGAGAGTGGATGTATGAAAGGTTAGAGGGGAAACTTCCTTAGCCCAACTTTTGCTAACAAGGTTGATGAATTCATTACATATACTACCACCCAAGATAATGTTGTGATAGATGGTATGATGAAATGTCCATGTGCCAAGTGTCGAAATATTCCATATGAAGATCTAGAGACCGTTAAGGTGCATCTCTATAGGTTTGGTTTTACGCCTAATTATTATCGATGGGTTTTTCATGGGGAAAATAGTGCCTCCACTTCCACTGAGCGTACATCTAACCCTTATAGAACCATGGTATTATATGCCTTTGGACAAGAAGGGGATTTAGAGGACGTTATATTGAAGAAGAACCACTTCCTAGTCACAAGAAGTTTTTTGACATGTTGAAGGCAGCAGAGGAGCCATTATATGATGGTTGCAAGTTGTCTTTGTTATCTGCTGTTGCAAGAATGGCAAACATCAAGTGTGAGTATAATATTCCCCGTAGAGCAATAGATGGTTTTGCTTCCTTGATGAAAGACATGTGTCCGGATGAAAATAAGATGACAGAAAGCTTTTACAAGACAAAAACATTACTTAAGGGGTTAGAGCTTCCGCACCAAAAGATACATGTATGTCTGAATGGTTGCATGTTATTCTGGAAGGAACATAAAGATCTCAAGGAATGTCTTTTTTGCAAAGGAGGTCGTTATAAGACAATCAGAAATAATGGCAACAATTCTCCTCATAGTGTTCTTACTTATTTCCCAATTGGTCCTAGATTGCAGAGACTATATGCGACCAAATCTATTGCTGAGCAAATGAGGTGGCATAAGGATAATCCTCGAGATCATGGCCTAATGTATCATCCAAGTGATGGAGAAGCATGGAAGCGCCTAGATAAAGAGTATGAATCTTTTGCCGCCGAGTCCTGAATGTCCGACTTGGTCTTTGTACAGACGGATTTTCACCATTTGGGAAGACGGGAAAACAATATTCATGTTGGCCAGTCATCTTGACTCCTTATAATCTTCCCCCCGCGTTATGCATGAAGAAACCTTCTATGTTTCTCAGTCTGATAATTCCGGGTCCGAAAAGCCCTAAAGGGAACATTGATGTGTTCTTGCAGCCTCTTATTGAAGAGTTAAAACTACTGTGGGAGATAGGATTGCCAACTTATGACATCTGCAACAAACAAAATTTTCAAATGAAAGTTGCATTGCTTAGGACAATTAGTGATTTTCCGGCATACGACATGCTCTCAGGATGGACCACGGCGGGTAAACTAGCTTGCCTATATTGTATGGAAAACACTAAGGCTTTCACTCTTAATAATGGTGGAAAACAAAGTTGGTTTGATTGTCATCGACAGTTTTTATCCCATAATCATGTTTTTCGAAAAAATAAGAGTGCTTTTCGTAAAGACACGGTTGAAAACTCTTCCCCTCCACCACGATTGAGTGGAGAAGAAGTTTGGAATCGTGTATCTTTGTTGCCAAAAACTACTGAGTGCATAAGGAATGAAGGTGAGCGGCCCGAAGGGTATGGTATCTTGCATCATTGGACAAAGCAAAGTGTCTTTTGGGAGCTTCCATAAAGGAGCAAACTCTTGATACGTCATAATCTTGATGTCATGCACATTGAGAAAAATGTGTTTGATAATGTTTTTCACACTATAATGGATGTTAAGGGAAAAACTAAAGACGATTTGAAGGCAAGAAAAGACATAAAAGTGTATTGTAAACGAAGAAAATTGGAGATTCGAGTTGTCCTTGATAATAAAGGGGGAAAGAAGACCCTAAAGCCGAATGTTCCTTTTGTGTTGCCTAAGGAGAAAAGGAAACTTGTTTGTGAATGAGTGAAAAAACTAAAGTTTCCTGATGGATATGCTTCAAATTTAGGTAGATGCGTCGATATGAAGGAGTGTAAGTTATTCGGTATGAAAAGTCATGATTGTCATGTTTTTATGCAACGATTGCTTCCATTTGTCTTTAAAGACTTGTTGCCCCTGAATGTGTGGAATGTTATCACCGAATTGAGCCAATTCTTTAGAGATCTTTGTTCGACCACCTTGAAAGTTAATCACGTGGTGCGCTTAGCGGAGAATATTCCTGAAATTCTTTGCAAGTTAGAGAGGATATTTCTACCTGGTTTTTTCAATTCTATGGAGCATCTACCTGTTCATTTACCTTATGAGGCAAAAGTTGGTGGGCCGGTTCATTATAGGTGAATGTAACCTTTTAAGAGGTAATATTATTGAATTATTTTTTAACTTTATTTTTTAAAATTAAAGTATGCCATTCATAATAATCATTTTACTCTTAATTAGTTTTCTATATCATTTAAAAAAGAAGGTGGGAAATAAAGCTCAAGTGGAAGGCTCAATTTGCAATGCCTACCTACTAGAGGAGATAACAAATTTTTGCTCCCTTTATTTTGAAGAAGATGTTGATTCCAAGGTGAAAGAGTTAGGATTGACAACATGTGCTAATAATGAACTAGACCTTAACTCTGATCTACCTGAGATGTTTTCTTCTACTATCGGGCATAGTTCATCACAAGGCCAACTTTGTTACCTTGATGAAAAAGATTACAAAGTTGCTCACCGATATGTTTTAATCAATTGCGAAATTGTACAACGATATGAAAGGTAAATCTCTTTGATTTCATGATATAAGTAAAGTCTTAGATATATTAAGATACTAAAATAATTAACAGTTTATTTGAAGAACAAATGATGAGAGAACGTGGTTATCAAAGTTCGAAAGAAGTTTGGATCAAATGTGAAGATGAATATCCTAATTGGTTCAAAGAATATGTAAGTTAATTAGTAGATGTGATTATATGAATCTATATTATACTATTTTTATCATCCGAATCAATGACCATAGTGACATATTGCTCCTATTATTATAGGTATTGGGAAAGGGCATCAATAATGACATTACTCGTTCATTATCATTTGGACCGCTGACAAGAGTTCGAAAATTCAACCAATATCACATTAATGGATTTCATTTTCATACGTTTGAGTATGGAAAGAATGAGTCAACTATGAAATATGGTATTTGTGTGAAAAGTTCCCAAGGAAAAGATTTTTATGGCATTCTTCAAGAAGTGATAGAATTGGCTTATGTTGGAGCAAGAAAGCGTTATACAACAGTGTTGTTTAAGTGTGATTGGTTTGATATTGGACATGGTACTAGGATACATGAAAAGTACAATCTTGTTGAGGTAAATCATTTAAGGAGATGTCCAAAGTATGACCCATTTGTACCTGGGCACATCAAACGAGCAAGTTTATTATGCTCCATGTCCAAGTAGTAGTAATGAACAAAATCAATGGTGGTTTGTTTTTAACATCAAGTCAAGAGGAACTATTGATGCACCCGAGCCTACGACATTCCAAGTACATGAAAATGGAAATCCTCAATTTGCTATTCGAGTTTCAAGGAAATGATCAAGAAGTTCTAGTGAGTGAGGAAGAAGCTCAAGTGCTTTCTTCTCATGAATATGAGGAACTGGAAGATGAACAAGAAGAGGACGAAGAGGACCAAGAAAATGAGGAAGAAGAGGAGGAAGAAGATGATGACTAGTTAGAGGATGATGACGAGTTAGAGGAAGATGACGAGGATGAGGATGAGGATGAAGAAGAAGATGAAAATAGTTTATTTTAGATTTGACATGTTATTTTTATTATGAACTATTCAAATAAATGTTGTGTGATTCTTTATTGCAAGTTTGACTATTAGTTGACTATTTAAATCCAAAGCCTATGCTATATAGCCTTCTACCTCTTCAGTTAGAAACTTATTGTTGTTATAGTGCCTTTTTTACCTTTCCTTTTATGATTTTCTAATGTGCAGGTTGATTGAGAGAATGGTTAGAAGCCGAGGTGGACTCAATGGGAGGATTATCATTAGGCCTCGAACCGCTAATCCTTCTCATCCAATCTCACGATCATCTCAAGATGAAAACCCCGATTTTGCCTTGGAAGTCCATAATAGCTCTCATAATGAAGAACAATCCATTGAGCACAACTCTAATCATCATGAGGAGGGGAGGGAATTCGATCGAGACGTAGACATTAGTGAAAATGAAGAGGAAGCTGAATTCCCAGATGAAACGGGTAATCCTGAGGCTACTCAAATTTTGCACAAAACTGAGGGACTATGGTGAGTACTTGTAAATGATCTTATTTAGTATATCTATTTTATTTGTCGGTTCTAAGTGTTTTTGAAACAGGTTCCACTCTCGTGAAGTTGTTGATGCAGTTGTTCAAACTTCATATATGACTTATTTTGCGGGACCATGGAACAATTGGTCCAATGTTCCCAAATATGCAAAGGGAGTATGGTGGAAAGCCTTCAAGGTGAACTTTTATTTTGATACTTAATAATTTTTTCTATAATTATAATTACACGCCTATATGTTTTTTGTTCTTCCTCTTAAACGTTCACTAATAATTTGTCTTTGCATGCTCAATTAAAGTCTAAGTTCACTTGGGATCCTTCAATGGCGAAGATGGTAAAGAAAGGATGGCAACAAAAGTGTTCTAGGAGACTAACAGGAGTAATGTGTAAGATGTTCAAAGTAAAAGGCTATCGTGCAAAATGGTGTCACCCAAGCATTAAGAAACGAATTGCAGCTATTAGAGCAACTGATGTCTTCAAAAAGAAGTCTGCCCAATACTCTATCAATAGAAAGAAGCCTGGACAAAAAATTCCTATCCACTGCCAAGGATCTAAATCAACTGAGCAAATTAGGATTAAACTGGTTTGTCTTCTATCACTTTACTCCCTTGAATTTATTGTGTTCAGGAAATTGTTGCTTTAAGTAAATTAAGTAGCTTAGCTCAATTGTTTATGGATTCTTGAGTTAAGTATATAATAAGGAAAATAAGTAAAAAGCAATTTCTCTCCCTCCAACAAAAAGATATGGTAAGTACAATTATTATTTTATGGCTTCCAAACACATTATTTTATTTTTACCATCAGATTAGACTAACTTAAATCTAATGTTTTCTTGTGATATTAAATTAATAGTACTCTCCATACCATTATCATAATATTTTTTAATAGACCATTATCATAATCGGAATATATCTATATTTAGGTTGATAATATAGAATCGGAATCCTTGTCTTCAATCAAAGACCAAACCTACACTTCAAGCACGAAATCTACCAAGGAAAATAAGAAATTTAACACCACCATATGTCAAGCAAGCTTCAAGTGGAATGAAAAAAGAGAATGAAGATATAGTATTATAGTGGAGCTCATCATACTATTAATCAGTAAGGAAAAAAACGCACTCATAACACAATTGTAGAGAAAAAGCAGGAAAGAGAACAAAGAGAGAAATGAATTACAATATAATTAGACCACTGAGTATAAAGAAGACCACAAATGAAGAAAAAAAATCAATCTATTAAATTGCTTGAATGAGTGGCTTATCATTTATCTGTTTTTTAGGGGTTATCTTTTATAGGAGAATTTTTTTTTTTTGGTTAAAAGGAGAGAAATTATGATGTAAAAATTCTGCCTCTTTCATTTTATTAATGTGTTTGAGTGAGTGAGGTTTCTATTCGGTTTTTAATGACCTGTTTGGTGTTTAGTGTTGCTGATGATCAAGTTACTTGTTTTATCTTCTCTATCCATTGGAAAATAACATAAAGAGATAATTAAGTTTTCTACCATTGTTTAAGGAGCGAGAAAAAATATACTTTTTATTTACTTGTGTTATCTTCTCTATTGCATTAGTATCATCATATGTTGTAGTAATTAGACTTGTTAGCTGCACAATGTTGGGATCCACCGCATTGAATTTTTTGACCCAATGACCCACTCTATTTTACCTTTGGCTTCACCATATGTTTGTTCCAGGGGGGTTGTAGTGGAACTGCAGAAAAAGTCCATTGTTCCATAAGAGTTAACTTACTAGAAATCTAAAACTTGCTATTTTAATTGCTGCAATTATCCTTGACTTAGAGTTTCCACTTGCACTAAATAAATTTGGCAAACTAGAGCAGTAGAGCACTATCTGACACGGATACCATTACTAGAGGAATATGGGCATGTTTATCCTCAGTAATCTAAATATGCACATGTTTTTCCTGTTTTTTGGGGAGGGATATTACACATTGGATATTCCTTTATTTATTTGTCATCTAGTGGAAGAATAAAATTTCAATTTGTATGGAAGAAAAAATACTACTTCTATATTCGAAGATAAGTATAAAAAATTACAGAATTCGGAGACACTTTTGCAGATTTTTGTATATCGTGATAAATAATACTAATACATTTTTATGTGATTTTCTGGACTTGATTAGGAGAAAGAATTGAAGTGTGTTCCTACTGCAGCCGAGTTATATAGAAAATGTCATGTTAATAAGAATAAAGAGTTTGTGGACGAGACATCACAGAAAGTTTGGGTGAGTACCTACTTTAGTAAGATAATATAGTTCTGGTTGTTTTAAGAACATAAGAGCGTTAAGTCTTATTTATATATCTTCACCCTTTGTTAGGATGAGTTCCAAAACAAGAAATCTGCTAGCTTGGAGGATGAGAATCCTAAAACAGAGGAAGAGTTACTTTTGGAAGCTTTAGGTGGATGGAAAAATGGAAGGGTATATGGTCTTGGGAGTGCTGTTGACAACTACTATGTGAAACCACATAATGAGCCAAGTTCGAGAAAGGAGCGAAATGAGCTAGTGACTAACTTGCAAAATCATGTTGAAGAACTCACTTTCAAAAATTTGGAGCAAACAAAGGAGCTTGAAGAGACAAAGGCAAAGCTCGAAGAAACAACAAAAAAGCTTAATGAAACAACAAGTGCTATGAAGACTATACAAGATCAAGTTCTTTTCCAAACTCAAAATGTTGTTTTTCGTTGAATCTTGGATCATCTCCATTTTCATCTATTAACTATAGTTATTAGAAATTACATTGTTTTGATGTTTGGTTATTTTGTAAACTTTATTTTTAGGCTATGAATCGACTTTTGATTATAGCTTTCATTATTTGTTATGATTGTTGTACTAGAGGTTTTAATTTTGGTTTTAAATTTTTGTTTGAGAATCGAAAATTGACGGAAAAAAGGCAGGTTAAATTTAAAAAGAAGCAATGCTTTTCAAAATTCATTGCTAAATTTGGCAACAACAAAAAAGTATTTGTTGTAAATTTTAGTAGTCAAGTAGGAACTAAAATACATAATTTGTTGCCACTTTTTGCAACCGAAATATATAATTTGTTACCACTATTAGAAACTAGAATAAATATTTTGTTGCCATTTTCAGTAAACATATTGCTTATTGTAAGCAACTATTGTGAATAATTTGTTGCTATTGTTAGCAACTATTATGAATAATTTGTTGTTATTTCCAAGAAACCAAATTAATACTATGTTTGTAGCAACTATTGTAAATAATTTGTTTTTAATTGTAGAAACCAAATTTATAATTTGTTGCCACTTTCAACAACAACATCGATAATTTGTTGCTAGAGTTGGCAACAGATGCACACAACATAGCAACCAAGTATAGCTACAATATTTGCATTGATGCAAGATAGCAACGAAATTGTTTTGAATTTGATACCTAATTCATATGGAAACAAGCCTTTTAGAAACTACGATTTTTTGTTTCTAAGTTGTTGCTAAAACTAGTTAGCAACAAATTTTCTACAAATAGCAACGAATTTTGACTGTTGCTAAATTGAGTTATTTTTGTAGTGAAACACCCATTTAAGCCAATCACTTTTGTTGTTTAGAAGAGGGAACTAGATGCCATACCTTGTTTCTTTCGAACTCATTTAATTCAGCTTGCATAAAGTTGATCGAATCATAACCGTTAGGGCTTCTTCATGATTTCTTGGTTCTATCATTGATAAGAATGCATGTAATGCACAAAAATTCCTTAACCGAGATCTAGTTTACGTACCTTGGGATATGTCACTTATTATGAGTTCCACTGGATGTGATTTTTGGATGTCTCCAAGGTTTTGGTTGAAACTCCTTATAGGAACGGGTTTTTTCTCTTGAGTTTCACGAGAGGATGATGAGCTTTTTGTTCATTTGTTCCTTTTTCAAAGAATCGTGAATTAGTTCCTTCAACATTTTCGTTCTTAGTAGGAACAGGAACAACTCCATCATTTTCGAGGAATAGAAGCATCATTGTTATGAATGTTTTCATTTACTTCGTTCCTTTCCTCTTTTATTTCTTCTTTATTAATTGAATCTGCATCTTTCTCATTTGGTCGTACCAAGCCAATCTCAAAGTCATCAACCTTGTTTGCTTGGATTATGTGGACACTTTCTTCAACACACATAGTTCTTTTATTGTAAACTCTATAAGCCTTACTATGTGATGAATATCCTAAGAATATTGCTTCATCACTCCTAGCATCAAATTTTCCAAGATTATGAACAAAACATTTGCAACCAAATATTCTAAATGAGTGATATTGGGTTTCTTTCCAAAATAAAGCTCATGTGGAGTTTTGTTAATGATAGGTCTCTATCATGGCACGATTTATTATGTGACAACAAGATAATGCTCTCCGCCCAAAAGTTCCTTGAAAGTTCACTAGCAATTAGCATAGTCCTAGCCATTTCTTCCAAAGTTCTATTTATCCTTTCTACAACCCCATTTTGTTAGGGTGTCCTAGGGGCGAGAAAAATTATGATCTAGGCCATGGTTTCCGCTTAAGTCATCAAATTTATAATTTTCAAATTCTTTATCATGATCGGATCTAATATGCATTAATTTGTGACCACTCAAATTTTGAACTCTTTTAGCAAAGACAAGGAACTCATCATAAGTCTCATCCTTACTAGTAGAGAAAAATAACCCAAGTATACCTAGAGTAGTCATCAACAATAACTAACACATACCTCTTTCCACTTCTACTTTGAATTCTCATAAAACCACACAAATCCATATGAATTAATTTTAAAGGTTTTTGTGGTGCTCACAATAGTTTTAGATTTGAAAGAGGATCTAATATGCTTTCCTTTGGCACATGCATCACAAACTCGATCAATATGAAATTTTATAGATGGTGATCCCAAAACAAGATCTTTTGATCGAATTTTGTCAAGTAATGAAAAGCGAGCATGTCCTAAACGCTTATGCCATAAGAGTGGGATCATCTTCAATAACACTAAGGCATGTCAAATTGTTCTTAGGAACAAGATCAAGATCCACAATATATCCGTTCAATTTCCTTGTTCCTTCCAAGATGACATTCTTAGAAGTTAATGTTAACAATCAAGCATTTTTCGCTATGAAATTTAACAACATTTCCCTTGTCACGAATGGGGAAATACTTAACAGATTATGTTTTAAACCTTCGACTAAAAAATACATTATCAAGGGTATGTGATGGTGACTTACTAACCTTACCCATGGCAACTAGGTTACCTTTCTTATTGTCACCAAAAGTCACATTTCCACCTTCATAGGTTGAGAGTGAGAGAAACTTAGATTTGTCTCCGTCATATGCTTAGAACAACCACTTATCAAGATACCAAGTGTTGTTCCCCTTCACTCCAACCCGCAAAAATCAACTAGTTGTTAGTTGTAGGAACCCCCTTGTTTCGTGGGTTCCCTGTTCTTGACTAGTATTTGATTTGGCAACCCATTTCATGTTACTCAATCTTCACATTTCGCCAATCATTCCAAGTTCTTACTTGACATTGATTTATGTAATGACCTATCTTACCACAAGTACATGCAAATTTTATCACTAGGTAGGTCAACATATTTCTTATTCTTGTTCCTCTTTCTTGTAGTTTTCAAAACCAAGACCTTCTTTTTTATTTTAGTCTATGGTCTCTCAATCCATTTAGGAACAACCATCACTTTGCCTCTACTCCTTGCAACAACCAGTTCCTTCTTGAGATTACGCAGATCTATTCCTTCAAAACATTTTTCTCTTTATTCAAATTTTCGATCTCGGATCTTTAACCTTTCAAAGGGGTTGATCGATATCAAAGGAACTTAGAACGAGGGACAAATTCCTTTAAGTGTGAAATTTCTAAATTGATGAAATAATTTTCATTTTCACACTCTCATATGATTCCTTGATTTTTAAATTTTTATCAAATAAATCAAAGAACCTAGTTTCTACATCCGTTCTCATTTTCTTAAGTCATTCTATATGTTCTTTACAAACTTTAACGACTTCTTCAGTTTGCTCACGTTTTCAAGTTCATCTCTACATTCAAGAATTGCATCATAAAGAAGATCATAAATTTCGGGCCTAGTTTTGTCATCTAAGTCTGATTCAAGTCCATGTTGGCTTACCTCAAAATTTTCTTCTTCTTTTCGTCGGTGTTTGCCACGAGGCAAAGATTTGCGGTTTCTTCGGTTGTTGTTCTTCTTCCTCTTCTCGTCTCTGAATCTCCCCAAGCCTTTATCATAGCCTTTCGAACGTTCGCTTTAGAGAAAGGTGATTTAGTTTCCTTGTTCCTTTCGAATAACCGTTCCTTGTTCCTTTCGTTGGTCTTATCGTTTTCCCAAAGTGGACACTCCTTGATGAAGTGTTATGTACTACCACATTTATGACAAGCAACTTTGTTAGAAAACCTTTTAGTTTTACCTTTAAAGTTTCCATTCTTCATGTTCCTATACATCTTTGGAAATTTTCGGACCATGACTCGCTGCTTCCTCTTCTTCTCGAGTTAGAGTCATCTTCATCATCCGCTTTGAGGGCGATGGATTTCGACTTAGAGCTTTCACCATACTCGTATCAAGGTGAAGCTCATGAGTCATAAGTGATCCACCAAGTCGTTCCAAGTTGAACTTAGTGAAGTCTTTTGTTTCTTGTAAAGCGTTGACCTTAGCCATTCATCTATCCTTAGGAAGACTCCTAAGAACTTTTCGAACTTGTTCCTCGATGAAATAAACTTACCAAGAGAAGCTAACTCATTAATAATGTTAGTAAAATGAGTACACATCTCTTGTATGCTTTCCTTAGTCTTCATGGAGAACTATTCATATTGATTCATTAGTAAATCAATTTTAGATCTCTTGACTTCATTAGTTCCTTCATGGGTTACTTCTAGTAAATCCCATATTTGCTTTCGGATTTGCATCCCATGATCCTATTGTGTTCATGGGGTCCAAGTCCACGATGCAACAATTTAACAACCATTGCATTTACTTCCATTTTTTCGAAATCGGCTTTTGGAATTACCTCATTTTTGTCATTAGTAGTTGTGACCTCGAAATCACCAACTTCAATGACTCTCCATACCCGGTAGTTTTCAGCCTTGATGAATATCTCCATTATGTTCTTCCAATAGGTATAAAACTTCCCATTGAACATAGGAGGCCTTTGCGTAGAGTAACGTTCCTCAAGTTTCTCGGTGGAATTCATTGTTCCTTGGATCTTTTCTCAATAGGGTTTCCTATCTTTCGTGAGTTCGAGCTCTAATACCAATTGTTATTTCACTAGGAACAATACAAGAGGGGGTGAATGTATGTGTAGAAATAAACGTAACTTTTTGCGGAATTTTAAAATTAAACAAAGAAACTAGCTAAAGGAACACAAGGGATTTTTATGAGGAAAAACTTCTTGGGCCCAACAAGAAGAAACAACCTCGACCACTAGGGATTTTAAACTCAACTCTTTCACTAATTAGGCCAAACAACTTTGTTACAACTTCGATTCTACATACGGGCCGACCTTGAGTTCCTAAACTCAAGTTCTCGAACAACCTGTTCCCTTAACAATTGTTCCTCTCAACTTCACTTGAAGTTTTCTCACTTTAACTTGGTTTACTCAAAGCTTCTCTCTTACGAACTTCACTCAAAGTCCCACTTACCCCAAAAACCAAAATACAATTGATCAAATAAGCTTAGTGGAATTAGAATAAGAAGGCAAAGAACAAATGACTTTTATGAGAGAATGAAGGCACCGACACTTTACTTAGTTAAACTCACTAATTCACTTGGTCGACACCAATTGGAACTTAATTAGACATTAGTATTTATAGTGGTAATAACTTAAAACGTGGGATTAAAACATACGTTATTGATAAAGTCATTATCCCATGATGTTCCTTACCCGGAGGAACAAGTTCCTCAATCAACCCATGATCTCCATGATCACCGTTAAACGTGGGAGAGAATTGAGTTCTTGCTCCCTTAATTTTAGCAACCATTTAAAGCATTAATTTGAAAATCTGATTTAATTAAAAACATTTTAATTATTAATACCAAAATAAAATCCTTTTACCAAAAATATTATCTTTAAAATATTTTCATCAAAATCGAAAATGGTTTTTATTATCTTTATAAAAATAAAATCTTTTCCTTAAAAAGATTTTCCTTAAAATCATATTTTTCCTTAAATAAAACGTTACCTAGAATCTAGGCATTATTTACTCAATCGACATAAATGAACCGTTGTAATGCTTCATCCTAAGTCTAGATCCTCTTAATAGTTAGTTCCTTTAACTTATTAGTTCGGCGCCGGTGCGTACGTTCCGTTCAAAGGAACAAATGCTCATTCTCATTCTAAATTGCCATAGTTCCTTACCATTCTTACTCGTTCCTTTACAATGGAACTAGAAACAAAAAGCCTCGCTTTAGTCTTCTTGCTCTAATGCTGCTCCGGTACCAAATTATGAAACATCTTTACTTATTCTTCAAAATCCAAACTTGATTTCTTCTTTGACTTAGTATTCTCTTTGTTCCTTGCATTGATACCTTGAAATTCATTCACTTAAACAACTTGTTATTCCAATACTTAGTTTGCATCTTTGTTCCTTTGTCATCATCAAAATTAGGGTTCAACAAACCGCAATACAAAGCTGAAACCATCAATTGAAACACAAATAGAAGAATACCAAGAGCATAACGACAAAAATCAACAACTATAGCAAAAGAAAACCCTAGTTTTGAGAAAAATGTAGAGATGGATACCTAAGCTTAATTTTGTTGAAATAACAAGGTAAAACTTCGCAATCGAGGAGAATTAGACAAAAAAAATAAGAATAAAAGCATCAATATAGTGAAAATCGCACAAAAATACTTGTAAAATCACTTTCGAAAATTACCTATGAAAAAAGATGATTGGTTGTTCTTGCGTAAACATCATCTTCGCAATGATTTGAAATATTTCGAACAAATTTCGAAGATTTTCGAGCACGAGAGAGAGCGAATAGAGGAGAAAGAAAGGGGGTGAAAGGTTTGAAGATGAGGGAATCAATGTAACGTGATTTGTTTCCTCCGGTGGGAGGAGGGTTTCAAGATGGGGGAATCAAAATTGGGCCGATAAGGGAGTGAAAAAATTGATAACCCAACCAAACATATAATAAGGGGAGTGTGTTACCTCAATCCGTTTCCAAGCCCAAAATATTTCCAACCAAACGGGCCCTAAATATTTTTAGGGTGTATAAAAATATTATATGATTATTCTTTGGCATAAAATCTGCAATGAATTGATATTTAGTAGAGGCCAGCAATGGACAATATGGTTCCTGACCATATTCGTACCCTCACCCTCGAACTCAATCTTTGGTTTGTTTTGGCCATCTATGGAGTCATGACGGAGAAATCTACATTGGATAATTTGTCCCTATGATTTTCCTATATCCAATTAGGTTTATGATTCTTCCTAAAAATAATTATTGGCGACTTCTTTCAATACAAAACAATTTTCAATAAAACCTTAACAGTGGGGTAGTCAAATCTAATACGCGCTTACACCGCGTAGGCGAAATAGAAACACGCCTACAATTTGGCGACTCCACTGGGGAGGATATTAAAAAAATTAAATTTTTTAAATGATTGGGTGAAACTTGAAAAATACGATTCATTCTTATTTTTATGCCTTTGAATAATATACAGTTTTTCATATGCATGGCTATTGTTCAGCCACCATAAGGACAATCTACCTTGCCTCTTTAGCACATGTTCTATGTGTGAGGTCACCCCCGGGGCGTTTGCGCTTTGTCCTTCCAAAAGCTTCCTGAACGATAGTGTTGGATCTTAGTCATAAGCATACCTACCCAACCATGGCATTGTTATCTTGTTCCTGACTTGAGACTGGAGTGTGTCTTACACGTGGCCACCTCTTTAAGCAGGGGTACGAAGCGTGGGATCAATCTCTTAGTCATGGACCTTTTCTGCCTTAACCTAAACCTGACCAATAGTTAAATATAGAACTGGACTTTGGGTTGAGAACTTTTGCATCCATGTTATCTGACATTTGCCTGTGATTGCAATTTTTGCCTGCTAATATGCTTTCCGTCCGAAATTATTGCAAATCGCGTCTATAATAAATCGTTGTTTTCGCCCTAACTTTCGTCAAATAATCAGTACGCGTGCCGCAGAGCATTGCACCAAACGCATTAATTTGCGCCAGGCTTGCGCCAAACGCATAGACTGCGCGCCGTGCGCACCAATTGCATGGCACGCAGTCTATTCGTCCCATGCTTATTGGTCTTTTGACCTTCGTTCGAGCCTAAGATAACAAGTTTGCATCAGTATCATATTAAAAAAAGGATCAGTCTTTTCATGTAAGGTCAAGTCTGTCCTAAAAAAATGCATCTAAAGGGTCATTGTAGAGTTAGAGTTGTCATGCATGTGTACCTCTTCCCATTTCCTCCCTGCTGTTCAACTAATCTTCCCTATCAATCTTACCTTACCATATTCATTTAATTTCAAAAAAAAAAAAAGAACTTACACTTTTTTCAAAATCAATCCTGCACCCTTTTACGTTTCTACTTTTCTCGGAAACATTTGCTAATCATCATCATGCCACGACATTTAAAAAAAAAAATTTTCAAAAATAATCCATTATCTTTTCCTAATAAAAGATAAAAATAAGGGGTTCCTTTCGAAATAGATTTCAAATAATTCTAAGCCCATTCCAAGCATCTTCAATCCAATCCAATCAATCCAATTCATTTGCATTCATTTTTTAGGCCTATATGCATTAGAATCCATTTTGCATTCATCCTAGGCACGTCTAATTTGAGTCCATGCATTCACTAGCATTAGAGTCGATCTTAGGCCCATATAAGTCTAGTTCAAGTCAAAGCTAGGCCCATTTGCATCTCTATGTGAACCCTAGTCTATGTTAAGCTCGGTCCAAGTCTATCCCTAATATATTCCATTTCAAGCCCAATCCTAGTCCATCTCCAATGTTAAACCCATGTGCATCTCTCGGTCAAGTCAAACCTACTTGTCAATTCATATCCTAGGTCTAGTTTGCATCTCCATGTAAGCCATAGTCGGTCTTCGGACTATAAAAATCGATTCTTAGGACTATAAAGTTCATCCCTTAAAGTGTAGCCTTGCTTGCTCACCCGTAAGTTCAAGGTCTAGCATTCCGTAAGTCTATAGGCAATAGTTGTGCCTATCCACGCTTACTCAACCTTAAGTTCAAGGTCTAGCATTCCTTAAGTCCACAGGGCAATTTTTTATGTCTAGCCTTGCTTGCTCACCCGTAAGTTCAAAGTCTAGCATTCCTTAAGTCCATAGGAAATTTTTGAGTCTAGCCTTCGCTTAGTTTAATGTAAGTTTCGAAGTCTAGTTGTCTAGCCTTGCTTGCTCACCCGTAGGTTCAAAGTCTAGTTGCCTAGCCTTGCTTGCCTTAAGTTAAGAGTATGGTTTTACGTTATTGTCCAGCCTTCCTTAACGTCTAGCCTACTTGCTCACCCGTAAGTTCAAAGTCTAGCATTTCATAAGTCCATAGGCAATATTTTAGTCTAGCTCGCTTAGTCTAATGTAAGTTCCGAAGTCTAATTGTCTAGCATCGCTTGCTCACCCGTAAGTTCAAAGTCTAGTTGCCTAGCTTGCTTGCCTTAAGTTAAGAGTCTAGTCTCCCTTATCGTCCGGTCTTCCTTAAAAGTCTAGCCTCGCTTACTCACCCGAAAGTTCAAAGTCTAGTCTCTCCCTAAACCCAATCGCGGAGTCCAATCCAGTCCATGGCTGCATTTGCATATAGTTAGGCCCATGTCTCCATCATGGTCAAGTCTATACTAGTCCAAAACCCATAACCATAACCATACCCATTTCTAATCATTCCCCATTCCCATTTCCATTTTCATCCTCATTTCTCATCTCCATTTCCATTTCTCCATCCCTCATTTCCATTTCTCATTTCGAAATGCATTTCTAAAAATCTTACAAGCGAGGTCCACTCGATTATGTTCATGACCGGTCGAGATATTACAACTTAGGAGCGCCTAATGGAGAAACAAACAGTTGAGCCTACTCTAAAGCTCATCAATCGCACTATCACCATCCCGACTTCATATAGAGTCATGAAGATTACTTTTGACCGCCTTCACAATAGAGGCGTGATCACTTCCATAGGGTCTACCGCCTTCACATTAGAGGCGCAATTACTTCCATAGGGTCCACTCCGACCCTCGCACTTAAAAGAAAATTCAAAAGGTGCAACCTATATTTCTACTTGCGAATTTTAACGGAACAACGACCATCGACATCTAGTGTTGGATCCTACAAATGCACTGTAAAACATGGTCGATAACAACGAGACTTTTAATGCTTACTACAACGAGAATCGGTATCACCGGTAACCCTTTTGCGCAATCCATCAACAATTCAACATGCTTAGTCTTTTATTTACGGTTTCCTAGGATGAGTCGAGAGAGTTATTACCACCGAGCCATTTATGTCCTTTCCCATCGAGTCTATGCCACTATAGGACTTCGTCTATTATAGCCTTTCCATTTTCATTTCATTTCATTTTATTTTTCATTTTCATTTTCATTGGCCTTCCATCATTTTATTTATGCTTCTAACTCAATGATGAAACTCAAATCACACGATGAACTTGACTAACAATAATAAAAGGAGATCCGAAATAAAAAATAAAGAGAAATAAAAAATGGACATCCTTTGGTTAAGGAGTTATTCCCCTCTCCTTGCCATTGCCTTTCATAAGCCATCCTCATACAACCAAGGAAAAACAAAAATCCTTTAAACCATCATCTCCATTAACCAAACAATCCCTTCAACATCAAAGCTCCATAAATAACCTTCAAATCTTCACCAAACTTGTGTGCAAGCCTTACTACATCAAAATATATCAATGCCAGGCAAAAACAAAGAATGAAAAAATTCAAAGTGCGAAAAAATGAAAACAACAAAAGAAAACGCACAGGACAAAAAGAAAAGATTCAAAAAGAAAGAGCCAAAGGCAAAGAAATAAACGTCAGCTAGGGGCCTTGAACATAAGTTATACCCCTCATTCAAATCCTTTAATCCATCATCCAAATCCATGACCTCAAGCCTTAAACCAATTCAACCTTCATCAAAATCAACCCTTCAACCTTTCATTAATCATAACTCCTTTTTCAAGGTATATCCAAGCCCGCTAGGCTGAAAACCCGAAAGGGCGGCCTAGGCAAAAGTCAGGGCACAAAAAATAATTAAAAATAAAAAAGAAATTAGATCCAGAACTACGAATGGTCTGATTCCTAGAATTTAGGAATCCTCATCTCGAGGTACGACCGCTTCAATAAAATCAAATTAGTCATCGTCTAATGATTTGACTTTCTAGAATTTAGGAGTATACTCTTTCTAGATCCCGACATAGACTCGAGTCTGCACCTAGCCTCGTTAAAGCCTTTTCCCACCTATATTTATTTAAGTCACAAATTTAAACCTTTTTAATTTTTTCTTTTTCAATCCAAGCTCTCCTTTTCCCCGAAGGACTCTCCGATAATTCATGATTTATGGCGATATCTGACTTTGCCTATATCAGTTTCCCAAAGAAGAATCCCCATTGCAATCCCCAGTGAAAGCTTTCAATGTTCAAGACATAGCAACTACATTTCAATATCAGATCAAATACATTTCAATTAAGGCTCAAGCCTAATTCAATGCAAGCTCACCCAAAGTGGGGGCTTCCCACGTGTGGTGGTTCCTCCAATTCAAGTCAAACTACCGAAGAGTTGTAATCCACAGACCTCGTTTACGGACCCCAATCTTTTACTAAAGACGATTTTCAAAAATGATTCTATGCATTTCTAATATGTCCACTCATTCTATCATGCTATCCATCTTCTAGCCTTGCAAAATCCCCGGCCTTGCATTGTTTGCCATGCGAGAACCCTGACCTTGCATTGCATTTCATACATTCTAGTCCTGCATAACCCTGACCATGCATGACATGTCATCCCTTAGCTTTGCAAACCTAAATCCTTGCATTGCGTCTTATGCATCCTTAGAGAGTCTAAGTTTGCATCATTTACATCACTATGTGCTTTATCTGAGTTGTTTGCACCTATCTGCTAACATCTTCTTCAACGGTAATCAGATTGCTTGTATTTATTGTCCAACATACTAACTCTGTTTTGCAGAGACCGGCGGTTATAGATCAGTTCTAAATTGCAGAGCGTTTAGAATCGTTCTCCGTCCCGACACCGGTATACTTTGATTGTCGGTTTCTCGAACCTCGGTCAAAGTGGGGGTTCTGTAGACACATAATCGTGTCTCCCCATTTAAGGATCCGATGATGAAACATACCGTGGTCTTAATTGGTCCGACCCAAGGGAAGAGCAATCTGAAGAGCCATTCAAAACCATTTCGAAAAGTGTTAAAGTCCTATTTTAAAGCCCAATTAATTATTCATGATAATTAATTGTATTTGAGCCCAATTCTTTGAAAAGCACAATTAATTTATAATTAATTGATTTATTTTAATAAATAAATATTTTCAAAAGATATATTTTTTAAAGTCAAAATCAGATGTTATCCCGTAAAATCAGATATCCGTAGTTAAATGATAAAAGAAAATCTTTTAGAACGCGTTTTTATCAAAAAACTATCATATCATGTAAAAAATCAAGCATTGCGCTGAGCGCAGTTGCTGCGCCAAGCGCACGTGTCCTGCCACGTGGACTTCCACGTAGGCTGCGCCAAGCGCACAGGCTGTGCTAAGCGCACCAGAACTGCCACGTCGACTTCTGTTTCATGTGGAGTCCTGCGTCAAGCGCAGTTCTCTGCTTGAGATGCTGAATTTCTTTCTTATCTTTTTCAAAAGCGCGTACCACGTGTACGCTTTTTACTGGTCATGCCGTGTCATGCACTTGCCACGTCATCTGCGTCTGGCGCAGCCAGCGCGTGAGGCGCAGTGTCGTTTTCCCTATAAATAGGCCTGATTTTCGTACAGATGAGAGGAAGGATATTTTCACATTAACACCCTTCGAACTCGACGAATACTTTACGAACCTCTCTACGAGCTACAAAAATCTCCCTACAAAAACTCATACTTTCAAACACAAATACATTCAATCTACATCCTTTCATACATTCAGATTTTCAGGCTTCACGATTGCTCATCCCGAAAATTGTCAATCTCGCAGACCCAAGCCACGGTATAATCCTGAGGATCCTTAAATAAATTTTTTTATATTGAAGTTACTAACAATTTTCTTTCCTGATGTAGATCTTTAATGTAAAATCATTCGACTGTATATTCTAATCCCTCTTTTCTTTTTTTTATTATTGTTTATTTCTCATTACTATTATACTTGTCTGATCCTTATATGCATGCTATAATGATTGTCCTGCTTTAATGCTTTCATCACCCACATGTTATTTGTGCTAATAAAGACGTAAATAAATGTTCTAATATCAATCAGATTAATTTGAACAACCTGTTAGGTTCCCTGTAATATTGATTGCCTAATATCATGTCACTAAAAAATAATTTTTTTATGTGTTTCCTGAACCAATTTAGACTAACTATTTTTAGGGTGTATAAAAATATTATATGATTATTCTTTGGCATAAGATCTGCGATGAATCGATATTTAGTAGAGGCTAGCAATGGGCAATATGGCTCATGACCATATTCGTACCTTCACCCCCGAACTCAATCTTTTGTTCGTTTTGACCATCTATGGAGTCATGACGAGGAAATCTACATTGGATAATTTGTCCCTATGATTTTCCTATATCCAATTAGGTTTATGATTCTTCCTAAAAAGAATTGTTGGCGACTTCTTTCAATACAAAACAATTTTCAATAAAACCTTAACAGTGGGGTAGTCAAATCTAATACGTGCTCACACCGCGTAGGCGAAATAAAAACACGCCTACAATAAGCTAGCGTCAAAACTAGCACTGAATGACACCAGAGCATGCACTGACATCAGGTTCAGAACTGGTAACAAGTCAGAGTACAACTCAGTGTCAACTAACATGTGTGACATCCAACTAACGTGACGTTCACCAACAAGGGCAAAACGACGTCCAATTTAGCCAAAGCGATGTCAAGAGATAAGTAATGTGATTTCTTACGTTTTATACTAACTTATTTACTTGGTCTCCGAAAGAATAGCAGGTGTATATACCGATAATGTACCTGTATGGAGCGGACATCAAGCATATTACAAGGATGTTCTTGTTGACGCCACCATGACGTCATAGTACTAACAACGACCACCGAAATGCATTATGAAAGAAAGTTGTTTATCAACATTAAAATGTCGAGGGACACTAAATGAACTCAACAAGAGTGAAGATTGTAGTTATCTAAGCTAACATAGGACGTCAACATCATCCCTTAATGACATCGAAATCGTATAATAATTTTTTAAATTATGATTTAATGCAACTAACTGTTTTCCTTGGTGTTATGAAACTTTGACAAGGTTACTTCCAGTGATTGTCCTTAATGGAAAAAGAAGGCTAATTCTACATCCCTTGTCGAAGCACATCATTAACAATTGTGGCGTGACGTCACCTATATGCCGATGTAGCATCAGACCTGTGATAACACGATGTCGATTCCATACGCGACACCGGATCATGACGCGACACTGGATCATTATGCGACGCCGATTCCAGACACGACGCCGGTTGCAGACACGACACTGGGACGCGACGCCGATGCCAAACCGTTGTGACAGTTTATCAGTCATAACATAAGACAATTTTGACGTCAGAATCCACCAAAGGAGGATGATAAGTTGTTGGTCTGATGACACCAGATTTTGTGGCCGACTTCAGTCAAAGTATCAAGTGCTAAACTTTGCAATTGTCCTTATATCACCACAAGGGGACAAGATAGTGTATACTTTGATTATTACGATATTTTTTGCATAAATCTGAATTTTTTCAATTTTAAAAGTGATTGACATTAAGGTTGTATCTGAGACTTCGATCGCAGGTATGATGTTTCCTATGTCCCAGACACTGGGGGCTTGACGCCTTCAACAATTTAATTCAAATGTATGACTTATCATGAAAAGGTTATCAAAATGACGCCACACTTGATGGCATCCAAAACACAACAAATGAAAAGGCGACGTAATGCACGTCATTGACACTCATGTAAATTTACTCCGAAACCAACTGCCAAACATCAGATTTGACGATCAAAAGGAGGAAACTCAATATATTAAATTAAGGTATGTGTTCTTCTACTCTTGCAAATTAACGGTTCTTTGATTTGAGAGAATAGGTTCAAAACAACAAACGAACAGTCCCACAAAGCATTCAGACACCAAATGGGGGACATTATGTAAATGTATGACGACGACTCATTCAAGAAGTTGAAGAAAATTGTTAATGGCGGAGAAACAAATGAGTTGTCGACGTCATACGAGATCACGTCAAAATAAAGTTAGTTGTCATGTGCGGTCCGACGTCCACTCAATACGACGTCGCTTGGAGGTATTCAAGTAGTGACATCGTCGAAGTATTGGTCAACGGCAACGACGCCTCGGAGGCGGTCGTGAGCACCGAGCGTTACCTTAGCGTCCGTCATCGGCAATGACGTCACCTTAGAGTCCGTCGTCAACAAGTAATGTCCGCGCCGAGCAACGACGTCACCTTAGCGTCCGTCTTCAAAAAGTAATGTTGGTCTTAGTGTCCGTCGTCAGAAACTAATGTTGATCAGCAGCAACGACGTCATATTAGTGTCGGTCGCCAGCTAGTGACTTGATACACGTGATAACCATGAACCAATGAAGGTGGCCTAGTGACGACTAGTGAATATGAAAATCAGGTACGCCTCTTTAAGATCAAATGTATTAGCTAACTTTGGGTATTGTAATTTAACATAATGGCACTATTACAAATCTTTCCATTTCAATAATGACTAACCACATATTCAAGTTTGTTTTGAGATAACTTGAGTTGTTAGGAAAGAGTGAAGTATATTTCATCACATTATAATTTTCATCACGAGACATCATAAAAGTCGCAAACTTCATCAAATTTTGTGGGTGACTTCAGTCCAAACCTCAAGAAGCTACCATGCTAGGAGATGATGCTTGACATTGTTGTTGTCAACAAAGAAGTGCGGACACCACATGAAGACGGAAATTCAGGTGTAACAGTTGAAGACATTTACTTTGTCCTGAAGTCGCCACAGGGGGACATGATAGTATATACATCTATTGCGACTTTAAAATTTAAATTTATGATGTGATACCACAACTTTATCGTCATAACTTTAGATATAACTAATGATTGTGTATAGAGTTTGAATACAAATACAATGCCAGCCTTAGATGTAGGTGTCATGGGGGTTGACGTCAAGACAAATTACGCATTGTCGTCAAAAGAAGTTTAACATCTCTACTAAGTAATTACGTTAGGAATTTTAGATGTCATCATGGTGATGCCGGGAAAGTCTCAAGACCTCGAGCAATAAGAATAGAACGGTAAGGTACGAAGTTTTCAGATATACTTACTCGACGACAACTTGTTTTCTTATGACTTTTGTATGATCCTACAAGAGGTGTCAAAAATCCCAAGAATAGAACACCTAAAGAAAAAAAGCTGGCAAGAAGACGCATGAACCTAGATCTAACCCATTCGACATCACACTCGGACGTCATGACTTTCATCAAGGGCCCTAACATCACAAGCAATTATCGATGCCAACATAGTACAACAAGTACAACCACATGGATTAGATTATTCAATGAGCTACTTGGTGACCAGAAGATATCTGACGTCAAGCACAACACAAAGAAGATTCCAAGGAAACAACGGAGAGGCAACATTGGGGGCGACACCAACTTGACAAGATTTATACAACGAACTCGTCCTTAGCCATAAATGATGAATAGTAAGTTACAAATTATTATCGTTGACAACGACACCTAGGTATGTTTTGTTTTTCTTTACGCACATTACTTCTTCTATTGTCATCGTAGCCTAAATGTTGTGTTAAGAGTACATATGATTAAAACCTTTCATTGCACGTGGATGACAACATGTTTATTTGTCGACTCTTCAATATTAACGAATAACTGATCGATTAGTTTTATTTTTCATAAACTAACGTCAATGGCATATAAGTTTTTCTATAAAGCATAGATTGAAGACAACTGGACGCAGTAACGACATGTCACGACGTAGCTGACATCTGGAGCAGCGATAACAACCTTGCCGACGTCAGAAGAAGTGACACCAGTACTGACGTCCAAGCCGGGGATGGTGACAACATGCGTGATGACAATCATGACAACAAAGAAAGGGTTGACGACGAGGTGTCCCGTAAAAAGACGACAATGATAAGTGGCAAGCAATGATCTAGCTGGTATCAAGTCTTATGACGTAGAATCGAGCAGCTAGAGCACTTGGCGTCAACACTTTGTAATGAGAAATTCAACTAAACACGGCGATAAAGTACTCTAGACACTACATTATCTATAAGTGACTTCTAACATTCTTGATTGTTAATTTCATTTGCTACCTATCTTGTATATAACTTATGATTCAATAATTTAAATTGTTTCTTTATGCATAGTACATATTTAACCCTGATGTATAATATATTACATATATAGTTACAACACTTTCGAAGTTCTATCTCGCAGGAAATACCCGAGCATGCGACACGGGTAAGTTGTACATATGTCTCTTGACCTAAGACGTCAAGCATCATCTGTCATCTGTCAACCGTCAACCGTGTCGCAAGTGTCAACTGTCAACAACAACCAATCTTCGGTTGTCGAGCGTCAAAGTTCGGGTGCCCTATATCAATGACGTCAACGTCTTTGGTGTTAAATGTCAAACTTTAGGTTCATGAAGACCGGGTGTCGAGGCGTCAACATAGTCAAAGTTCGAGATGTTTCAAAGTTCGGGCGTCAACGACGACAACATTCGAGTGTCGACGTTAAAATCTACGTGTCATATATCCACGTTCATGTGTCGGACGTCAAACATCGATGTCGGAGCGTTAAAATCTACGTGTCGAGATATCCACGTTCATGTGTCATACGTCAAACATCGATGTCAGACGTCAAACGTCAGGTCTTGTTTCTAGGTTTGGAGCAAGGGTAAACTTTAAGTCAGATGTTCTCAAACTTCAATAGTTTTTATTCACTGTATTCTACTCTTATTCATTTCATTTAATAGTTTTTATTTACATAATATAACTTACGTATACATCTCATATGGATTTTAATCATATTTAATGTATGATTTATGCTTTGTTATTGTACTAACTTAAGTATCAAAGGGTCTTTGGTAACACCAACAGCTGCCTCGTCTTTTGTTAATTATGCAGATTAAGCAAATAAGATATCAAGAGATGTCAATACTTTCATACAAACATAAGGCCTTACATTTGACAACATATCCTAGATGACAACGTTTAGTCTTAAAACTAAACCTCTAGTCACAATGGAAAAGTCATACACATACGTACATATACATATAAACGTACATACTTACCAACATACATACACACACGTTCATTTGCATAACACATAACAAAGATATGCAACGACACTGATACACCACAATATAATGACATTTACTATATGACATCATGTCAATAGCTTAACGACACACACAATCAGACACTTCGAATGATATTTCCGTAAAAAACTCCATGCTTTGACATCACAAACGGCCTTGTCGACACGAAAACGTTCTCTGACATCTCATAATGGCCTTAACACCAGAACAATGGACTCATACGACAAAACTACGCAACATGGCGTCATGACTCCGACGTTAGTACATCAGAACCCCGACGTAATGACCCCAACGTCAATACCCCGACGTCGGGGCTCCGACATCGAGAACTCCGAAGTCGAGACACGATCAACCGAACTCAACCTCCCGGACAAGGCGTCATGACTCAAAATTTCAAACTTATGTGTCAATTGTCAACGACTTTAACATCAGGGATTAATCAATCATACAACGACATTAGTAGACGACGCCAAAGATGACAACGGACGTGGAGTAAAAATTGAAGATTATTTTCCTAGTCTTCGGCAAGCTCCAACTAGAAAAATGGGGGCTATTGTTATGGCCGTATTTTATATGACGCTAACGGTCGACATCCGACGCCGACAAGCGACACCCAACACAACCGAATTGACTTAACGACGCGCGGGGGCAATAGACCAAGTCAAGGTTGTTGTAACAACCCCTTATAGTCAAGCAAGATGTTACTTGTAATTCCCCGAAATTGAACAGATGGTGTCTAATAGCATGGAGAAGTAGTTTGAATGTATGCACATCTCAAATCGATCCGCATTTATTGCAAGACCAAGTCGTGGGAGTTGTAACACTTCCCACATTTTAGGGGGAGACTTCTAGTCGTGTGCACCTTTTGCTAACCGATTTTGGGAGTTACTTGAAACTCTATAAAAGGAGGCACACTCCACGATATTCCCGGATATACGAGTTACAATCTCATCCTCCACTACTCGTATATTATCTCACCTAACCTATGAGCATGAGATATAGCCGCCATACTTCTTAAATCCTTATGTCTCATTTCTACCATTAATCTCCATCTAGTTATTCCACTAAAAGCCTAAAGAAAACCACTTGTATGGGGGGGAATCGGTCCCTACCGGTTTGTTCCAACCGGTCTTGACCGTTATGGTCAACTCCGTCTGAAGGACCCCTTAGTGGAGTATAATCATACCGGATACGGCCGCATCCGACATACCGGCTACATCAGTAGACCTTATCGGTATTTATCACGTGGGCCATTGGTCGAATGGGCCTGGGATTGATCCAAGTATTGACTTAATGCGCCTACGGGCCTAAAGATAAGTATCATAAGAGGAAAGGAATGTATCTAACCGATAGGAGCAGAGTCCTACCTCACTAAGGACACTGCCGGCTCCTATAAATACCCCCCTGACCTGAGTCATGAGGTACGTTCACAAACACCAAGACATTATATTTGAGACATCCCGTCTTTATCCCTTACTGACTTAGGCATCGGAGGGGCGTTCCTCGGATCAACCCCCGAGGTTAGTTTACCTGTTTTTGCAGGGGTCTTAAACCGGCACACTACGACAAGGAAGATACCGGTTCACTCCTTCCATTTATTCCATACCGAAACAATTGGCGCTAGAAGGAGGGGCAATAATAATTAATTATTGTTCCGGAATCTCAGGGAGAGATAGTGGTGGAGATCGGTGGACGATCAATATGTGATTACATGCTCATCTGTGGGAGATTTATGAGCTCCACACTACTAATTAATTAAAAAAAAACTCGTGAGTTAGATAACTCTGAATTAGTGGCATGGGGACGACTCGGGGAAAAGGAAAATCAGAACACGATATATTATCATCGACATATTGGTGAAAATCTCGAGTTGTTCTAGCGGCAAGCCTAAGAAATATGCATCAGGTATTGCGTTGATTTTTTTATCAAAATTTCCACTCAAAAATTGGAGCTACAATTGAAACTGGATAGAAATCCATGGGAAACATCAAACGTTGACAAACAAACAAAGAAGATTTAAAAGTGAAGCCTTTGACTTGCTACACAAACAAAGAAGATTAAATTGAGCTCAGGATCAACTTTTCTCATCCGATGGTTCAGACTATTGTGGAACTTCATCCACTTTCGCGCAGTTAACATCACGGCTCAACGGCAGCAAAGCAAATGCCCGGCAATCACACCGGACCGCCGGTTGCCTTTCTCAGGAAAAGTGATCTACGTGCCCTTCCTTCAATCCGGTTTAATTCTACCAGTCCGTATTTCCTCCACAGTACGAGTCCAACACAGTAGCATCACCAACAGAGGGCAATAATTGAACGGGAAGATAAGTTCTCTATTTTGTGCCATTATGATTTACGCCATTATAATTTGTGCCATTATGTTGGTTTGCATTGGTTGAGTTCACTGTATGAGTACATATAACGTATATACCCTATCAAATTGGGGTGAAATTTATCATTCAATGTCATGTAGGAAAGCACACCTTAATCACGCACACAAAGTGTTCGACAATATGTGTCAATGAAATCAGAATGCTTGATTGTCTTTTTATCTTCTATAAACTAGAGTTATGCGTGCTAATTACTATTCTATTGGATGATAATCACAAAACCAAGTCTCATTGGTCTCTAGAAATTCCAATCACAACATATTGAACTACATTATGGCATCAATTTTCTTATATATCCTTATTATTTGATGGGATCAATCATTTACTTGGACCTGTAGTATTATCTGTTTGCACACTAATCATTCGACAAACTGCTCATGAGAAATTCATCTGCTATTTAGGCACCCATGATCAGTGCACTATCTAAGCAAACATGTGTCTCCAAGAGCAAATGCACTCAGAAATATGTGAAAAGTAAGCCAGGGAAGTTTCATTATTTTACTCGGTTTTTGTTTAGATTATGTGTGCTACAAGTTCCATCTACTTGGAGTTACTCAATTTAATCTAGCATAATTAAAGCCGAGGAAAAGACATGCGACCCTCTTATGGCGGCACGTAGCCGAAATGGACCTATCGATCATGGCTTACGAGACCTTCTTTGCTGAGACCACACCTCACATACCTCATATGACGGATTATGTCTCAGTAAACTCATGTGGACAATGGTTGGCAAGAGGTAGAGCTAGTCGCCAGACAAGGCTGAACTCAGAAGCTTCCATTTGCACACTTGTGAAGCTTTATTTGAGCAGATATATTGGTCATCATCGTTTGAGCTATCTGACTATATCTACACATTTACATAAAAAAGGCAGATTTGTATATTCGGTGAATCGAGAGATCTCTTCCATCAATGTCACAACAAACAAGACTTGATTTTTTCACTCCATCGAGTGAAAATAAGGCGCTAACAAGACTCTCGTCAAATATGAGCAAGCCTCACTATCGGTACATAAACCCCGTTCACATATTATTATGCTCTTTATTTGGGCAAATCAGGCTGAACTAACGATATATGCATTAACGACTAACCGTCGGGGAGAAGCAAGAAGTACCACAACAGCCGTGACTATCTCTCTTATCGGTCTACGACCTAAGTGGATCTGCCGTTAGAGAGAAGCAGGCTCCAAATTGACTATCTCTATTAGCGGTCTACGACCTAAGTAGATCTGCCGCTAAAAGAGAAGCAAATCTCAGATTGACTATCTTTGTTAACGGTCTACGACCTAAGTGGATCTGCCGTTAAAAGAGAAGCAATCCTTAAATTGACTATCTCGTGTTAACGATCTACGACCTAAGTGGATCTCGCTGTTAAGGAGAAGCAAACACTAGCGGTCAGTGATATATTAATCCGCCGTTGAGTGAGAAGCACCTCCAAATGCAGAACAAGAGATATTATCAAGCTCATGATTTCTTGAAGCTATGCTCTTTATTTGAGCTCAAGTATGGCCTATGTATTTCAGTAAGGCAGATCACAGACTCAACTTCTCCCATAGAGGAACAGAGCTAAGTCCTTCTTTCTATATCATTTATGTGAGCACAACTTATGTCTCATTGTGAAATTGTCTGCATTGCTCAAGCTTTGTCTTATAAATTATTGTTCAATGCATTAAAGTGGCCAAATTTAAATTGGGCATAAGTAGAGGTCTAAAATTGGCACAAACTACCCAATGAACATGGCTTTATTTCATTCAAGGAGTATACATACACAAAACATATGCATTAAATGATTTTATTTCTCATATCCATAGCAAATTTTATAAATGTCAGACCATACTACTCTTAAGCAGACTCAAACTCAACTTAAGGGTAAGGGACTAGTAAGTATGTGATAATAGCTAGATAAAGTCATATAAACTCATACAAATGTTACCTCGAAAAAAAATATTGATGTCACTCTTAAGCTGACACAACTCAAGAGTGGGGGCTAGCGAGTATAAATCATCGGAAAAACGTTTGAGTATTAATTGCTCAAAATGATCATAGAAATGTAAAGTTAACATAGTGACCCAGTTGTTAATTGTTTAACTACATTCTCTTCTTTCAAGCTAAAAGGAATTTGTCAACTTCCGACAAGGATCCATGTATTGTCAGTTGACCGATTAGCAACTTGTGATTCGAAAAGTAGCAAGTGCGACGGTACAAGCTCGGCACCATATATTGTCAGCTGACCGATTAGCAACTTGTGACTCGAGAAGAAACCAAGTGCAACGGTACAAACTCGACATTATCTTTGTAACACTAATTGCCGAGATTGTAATATGTTATAAAGTCTCAAGGCACGTTCTATAGCTAAATTATAAAGCATTCAGCTCAAGTTCAATCTCCAATTGAACTTAGACCTGTGGGGCTAGTTGTATGGGAATAATAATGACGCCAAATAGAGCGTTCTATATTCCCCATTACTTTAACAATAATATGTCGGCCCAATACGAGTATGATCGTTCCTCTATTAAGAATAACTCGTTATATGGCCCATAGGCCCTAAGCGGCTCATTTACTCCATTTAACCTAACAAGTCACCATTATAAATACCCAACTAAAGGTCAAGGTAAAGGGATCTCTCTCCACTCTCTACAAACTACCCTACTTTCCCTACGATATTGATCCATCTTTGGGTACTGACTTGAGCGTCGGAGGCTCCGCCATGGGGACCCCACCCCATGTTTGGAGTTCATCTTGCAGGCACATCTTACCGGCGAGGTTCAAGGACTATTATACATGGCTGCCTTGCAATATCAGGTACCCTCTTGTTTCCTCTTAGAACTTTGAAGAACGGCAATGCTTTTTCTGCTGATTTGGAGACAAATCTCGTTAACGCCGCCATCTTGCCGGTCAACTTCTGGATATCCCGGATACTCTTTGGTTCCGGCAGATCGTTTATTGCCTTGATTTTGTCAGGATTGGCGTCGATTCCCCTCTCGCTGACCATGAAACCAAGGAATTTTCCAGATCTTACCCCAAATACGCACTTTTTGGGGTTAAGCTTCATTCGATACTCTCGCAAAGTTGCGAAGGTTTCTTCAAGGTCCGTGATGTGGGCCTCTTCCGTCAAGCTTTTAACGATGCTGTCGTCAACATAGACCTCCACATTCCGGCCTTTTTTGCTTCGCGAATATTTTGTCCACCGATTTTTGGTAAGTGGCTCCCGCATTTTTTAGGCCGAACGGCATGGCCTTGTATGCGTACACCCCGCCTCGTGATAAAGGTCGCCTTGTTCTGTCCTCTTCCCGGGAGGCCGATTTGATGGTACCCGAGAGAAGGCGTCCATGAAACTCGAGCCGCATGGCCGCTAGTAGAGTCAACCACGGTGATCGATCCTAGGTAACGGGTAGCAATCTTTCGGGCGAGGCTTTGTTGAGGTCGGTGAAATCTACACGCATCCGCCGTGTCCCATTAGCTTTTTTTACCATTACCACGTTTGCTAGCCATTCCGGATAATCACATGGTTCGATAAAGTCCGCTGCTAGCAATTTGTTCACTTCCTCCTTGATGGCCGCGTTTTTCTCGGAAGAGAAATTTCGCTTCTTCTGCTTTACCGGCCTTACATCATCATTCACGTTCAGCCGGTGCACCATGAACGCGGGATCTATTCCCGACATCTCATTCGCTGAGAAGGCAAAGACGTCAGCATTGCTCCGCAGCAAGCTAATCAAGTTCACTTTGACGTTGTCGGCCGAGTCGCCCCTATTTTGACTGTCCTTTCGGGCCTTTCTAGCTCTAGGCTAACTTCCTCGGTTCTTCTTACAGGCTAGGTCTCGGCAAATCTGCCGGCCTTCCCTCAAAGTTTTCCATCGATAAATCCCGGTTTGCCTTGCTCTCAATCCGTCTCCTTTTTCTCTCCGATGGTGGAGATTCTGCCGGCCTTTTATGATCAGAGTTCTTCAGAGCCGTCAGATAACAAGCCCTTGCCGACTCTTGGTTACCTTTCAGCCTCTCCGGCTTTCCACTATTTGATGTATAGATCATCGTCAAATGGTAGGTTGATACCACGGCCCGAGCGTCGTGGATTAATGGCCTTCCAATGATGGCATTATAAGCTGCGGGGACATCGACCACCAGGAATTCTATCATGAGATCTCGTGATTGATCGAGATCCTTCTCCCAACTTAACCGGTAGCTTGATGGTACCTTCGGGAACGACCGATGCTCCGTAAAACCGATTATCCGGATATGAAACCAGGCTTCGAGACAAGATCTTCCCTAGCCCCATCTTCTCGAATGTAGGCATGAAGAGTATGTTAGCGAGCTACCGCCATCCACCAGGATGCGGTGGACCATTGCCGTTGAAATTTGCGGGAGATACTACCAGGGGATCATCATGGGGGTAGATAATTCCCCCGGCGTCCTCCGCCGTGAATGAGACGGATGGCATAATTGGTGGTGCCGGCCACTTGCCGGTATTGTGATAATTCACCTGGTGCCTTACCTCTTTAAGGCTTGCTTTGGCGCCGTGAATACTGCCGCCATGAACTGGACCGCCGGATATAACGTGTATCTCCGTTATTCTTTCTTTGACGGGTTTTCTTTTCCCGTCCTTTTCTCTGGGGGACCCTTCACGGTGATCAGTCCTCGCCTGATACTGCTTGAAATAGCCTCTTCGTATCAGATCTTCAATGCCGTCCCTCAGGTCCTTACAGTCTTCAGTTATATGACCGTGATCCTTGTGAAAGTCACACCACTTGGACCTGTCCCGGCCTTTATAAAACATCTTCCTAGGCCGTTGCCACTTATCATCTTGCTTGTGCAACTCATATATTTCGGCCCTGGGTTTCGTTAAGGGAGTGTAATTGTGATAGCGGTCCGGCCGTTTTTCCTGGCCCTTCTTGACCTCGTTGCTCTCCTCCCTTCTTCCGGAGTTATCGGACCTTCTGTCCTTCCGGCTCTTGTCCTTCTCTTTCTCCTTTTCCCTTTCTTTCTCCTTGCCATCTCCATCAGACCTCTTCGAGGTTGCCGCCTTATCAAACTCTTCTCCTCGAATAAACTCGTTAGCCTTTCCAAGGACTTCAGTTAGGCTAGTCAGTTTCTTACGACCCAGGTAACTTCTGAAGGTCGTTCCTTCCTTCAAACCGGTCATCAGTGCCAACACTGCGACCTCTTGCTGCAGGCTGGGGATTGTAACGGCTTCAGTGTTAAAACGGCCGATGTAATCCCTCGAGGCTTTCCTCTCCCCCCGCTGATCGACATCGGCTCTCCGGTGGTCTTTTTCCCTTCGCTATTACTAACGAAGTGTGTAACGAACATGGATGTGGTGGCGGAAGTCAAAAATTATTGCCTAGGGGTATGCTTTTGTACCACGTTTGCGCCAAGCCGGCCAAAGTTGAAGGGAACACCTTACACCACACCGAATCGGTTTCAGTGTATAGCAGCATATGTCCCTCGTAGGCCGAGATGTGGTCTTCAGGGTCAGACCTCCCGTCATACTTGCAAGTTGGCATTTTAATCTTCTCCATAGGCTCTTGCAGTATGGCGGTGGAGAAAGGAGAGTTCGAAGCAATACCGGTGCTCGCTGCCGGACGAACTCACTCTCTCTCCCCGTATCGAGATGACCGTTGAATCTCGGTCTCTTGGCGATCTCCCAAACCTTCTTCCTCCACTGGTTCTGTCGGAGTCCTCGAGTTCTCCTCCTGATCCTGATCATGCCGGCTTGGAGCACCCTGTCGGCCGTCGTGAGAGAACGCATCTTTCTCACCGGACCGTGTGGCTCGCTCGGGCGCTTGCCGGCATGACCGGTCGGCGGAGTCTGATTCGCCATAGCCTGGAAGACTTCGGCAGCACTCCGAAGTTGCTCAGGACTGAACATATTTTGCAACGCTGCAAACACATTATGCTGAGGGGTTTCAGTGTTCCCCTTCCCCTTGTCGGCTGGTGGTTGGGAGGACCCAACCGCCGGTTGAAGAGTGTTAAAACCGGGAGGCCCGCCTCCCACAGGTACGTTATGTTCGCTTGTTTCCGGCATCCCGATGGTTTGCTTAGGATCCATGAGGCGAATGAGTAGGCTGGATCGATTACGGCTTAGGACCGAAGTAGAGTTCGCCCCTCCTTCTAGCGCCAATTGTTTCGATATTGAACAAGAGGGTACCTGATATTGCAAGGCAGCCATGTATAATAGTCCTTGAACCTCGCCGGTAAGATGTGCCTGCAAGATGAACTCCAAACATGGGGTGGGGTCCCCATGGCGGAGCCTCCGACGCTCAAGTCAGTACCCAAAGATGGATCAATATCGTAGGGAAAGTAGGGTAGTTTGTAGAGAGTGGAGAGAGATCCCTTTACCTTGACCTTTAGTTGGGTATTTATAATGGTGACTTGTTAGGTTAAATGGAGTAAATGAGCCGCTTAGGGCCTATGGGCCATATAACGAGTTATTCTTAATAGAAGAATGATCATACTCGTATTGGGCCGACATATTATTGTTAAAGTAATGGGGAATATAGAACGCTCTATTTGGCGTCATTATTATACCTTTTACTCCTTTACCTTGTTCATTCTAGCAACTGATTGTTAAGCGCAACCAAGCCATATACCTTTTACTCCTTTACCATCTAGTAATTCACCTAAACTCTCCACTATTAGGAAACAAAACATTATATTCTATTAACCTATAAATACCATCAAATCATACTGCCATATATATATATTACCAATATCACTCGGGGTATGCCTCAACATCATCACTTGTCTAGTTAGGCAATAATCTCTCATTATCTTCCCTTGTTAGCGTATACATTTTTCTACATTGTTATATTATTATCTTGTAAATTATTAAATACCATATACTTGTAATTGCCAGCTTTATGCCCATATTATAGTGGATAGGTGGACACATAGCCACCCGCGATTTTTACCCCTTTTCCATGGGATTTTCGCGTCACCATCTTTTGTCTCTATTCTCCTTTTATTTATGTCCCTTTATTTTCTCATTATAGTCTAGTTATTGATGTCCCAACCAAAGATTATCACTCAAGCGAATTTTGGCATAAACGTTATCCATACTTGAAATCGCGCTTTCTTGTTCCAATGAGCTCCCACAAGAAAGGTCGAAGATAATTGACGACGTTGCAAAACTCTCTTTAGTAAAAAAAGAAGTTGCTTGGAAGTCATTTCCTACAGAGGACAATATGCAAGGTAAAATACAGTTGTGGTTATGTTCTATCTCAATATATGATAATTAGACAGAGTTAGTACTTTAGAAGAGTTTAATTTTACATTCTTAACATAATCGAAAGTTCTATATTATGTAAAACTTCAACCAAATGTGATTTTTGTTCCCTCTTGTTACAGGAATGCTAAGATGATTTCTTACCAAAGTCGATTGTCCATGAACAAGCACCTTGTATTTCATTGTTCCCATGACATATATTGAGAAATCTTCTTTTGATGCACTCTATTTCTTGTACTAATCACTCCATATGTATTTTCTTGTCTTTATGACTTTCATGAATAATCATCAATAGTTCGTTCCATGTAATTAATGTTCATTATTATTTAATGTGGAGGCCACCATTTCGATCTTCATTAATCTTGATATTTTTCATCCATACAAGTTCATGTAAGTCAACTGCGTCTTTTGAAATTTCACACTGCAATAATTTAAACCCTCATACTAGCATAGGGATAACTTGTCTAATTTCTCCAAATACATATAACGAGTTACAATTTGATAAATACTATGCTTGGTTAATTTCACAGTGTAAAAAAATCTTAATACACCTTAAATACAAAGTTTGCACCTCAATAGCCTAAAAAATTAACTTGCAATATGAAGCAAAACATGAAGAGTACTAGGTGTACGTGTGTGCGATGCACTACTAGTTTAGACGTTTAGTTAATGTGGTAGAGTTAGAATTAATGAGAATGAGATTAGACGATACTAAAAAATAAATTAACTTAAAATCATACACAATTTATAAAATCATAATAGTAAAAAATAATAACAAAGAAAAGATATGACATAATAGTACGAAGAAAAGTGAAAATCGTTGAAAGTATGAGATAGGAGGATGGAAACAAATTGGGGAGGTTAGAATGATGTCAAAGGCTATTAAAAGATGAATAGATTCATTTCCATTCACGCATTCTTTCGGGACTCATTTTGCTCATTAATTTTATTCTCCCATGATGAAAAAGTAAGGATGCAATGGATCTCCTTACCTGATTACCCTCATAAGGACAAACATGCCTCATATTCTAGGAATCACCAAAAATCAGATAATAGATAAAAAAGTTCTTTAATCAATGAAATTCCATTTTCACTATACTCATATTTTTTTCAAGAGACTATTAGATAATGTTCCATTCCAATTAATGGAATGATTTTTTTTGTCGCGTTATTTCTTCCTCAAATTGTGGGATAATTCATTCCAATGTGCATGTTATCTTTTATTGTTCTATTTCAAAAAAAAGACATCTGAGATAGGAGGAATTTTTTGAGTTAGATTATATTTAGTGGTCCTTTTTAAAGGAAAAGAGCATATTTTTAG
The DNA here is from genome assembly GCA_947646795.1 of Beta lomatogona. NCBI lineage: Eukaryota > Viridiplantae > Streptophyta > Magnoliopsida > Caryophyllales > Amaranthaceae > Beta > Beta lomatogona. Next base: position 1,575,593 of record CANSNZ010001095.1, on the reverse strand, counting down.
TTCATACTAGAATTTCAATTCCTAATCAATAATTCTAGAATTTAGATAGATATATATATAAAAAATTCAATATAAATAAAAACGCAAAAGCGACATATATTTAAAATTGGAGCAATTCCTAATTTCCTACTATCAATAGTAAAATAAAAATTTGACGAAAATCCACACAAACTTTACCCTCATTGTTCAAAGAGATTAAAAATCACACATATGCCTAGATAAAATGTTCATACTCAATCTCATATGTCCCCGATAAATATTTAGGATATTTCTTTAAAGGGGGAACTAGGTGCTATGGCTTTTATTTATATGGGACATTAGCACCAGACACTACTACTAGACTAGAAACGAAAGGGTTTTCCCATGACTACACAATAAGTTAATTGCATGAGTAGCATAGGCTCAACCCAACATCAATTATATGATTAAGTGACATGGTTAAAACCACAGAAATAAGCTCCCGATAATCACTGCAAAGTTTCGTGCAACCAACAGTGGAAGTGGTGGATTCCTTTCTCAATTGGCATCACATATCTGCCACTGCGATATGATGGTGTCTCTAGGCCCCTTTGGACACTTTCACACAACACCTTATCTTCCTTCTGCAATTTTAAACCACACATAACCATCATGTTAGAAAGATTTTTATATTTTTCGCCTTGTCGCAGTTTTAGAGTTTGCAAAACTGACCCACGCATGATATAACTAGTTTCATTTAGACACTGAAAAAAAGTGTATTAATTTTAAGGACTTCCTATTAATTAAATGGGCGAATAAGAGTTTAATTGTGTACATAATGGGTTAAATATAAATTTGTAGATGATAATAGTTTTTTACATTTTTAAAGGTATGAATCAGTAAACTGTAAACAAATTATAAGAAGTTCTATAACATAAATCTTTGGGGTTATGGTAAAAAGTTAAAATTGATATGAGGTCAAAAAAGTAGACAAGATAAAGTATTCTATGTCGAAACTTTCTTTTAAAACATTAAACAGATTATGTCCACATGATTTACTTGTTAAAATTAGATCCATGGTTAACACCCGATTAAGTATACAAGTTAGGTTAGTGCTACATGAACTCAATAGTTAACGCGACATTTGCAACTCTTAAGTGAGTGGACATATTGTATTATTTGACATACCTGCACGTTATCGTTGATTGATATGCCCTTGTCAATGTAAGCCTTGTCGTCCTATACCAAATAAATAAATATTAAAACTACTTGCGTAATATTATATCTTTAATAACAACAAATTTACCGTCAGAAAAATAAAAAACAAAAATAAATTTCTGGTACCAAGGTTAGTAGGTTACACCATATAATGGTGCAACCCTTTAACAACTATCAAAGTATGGGTAGTAAGAGAATTATGTAAAATATATAATTAATTTTATTTTGTCTACTAATCTAATTACTCTTGCTATATAAACTTGTATGACATCATATTTATAATGGATGCACAAAATGTTATGGGTCTTAATATTCTCACAAGAGAAGTACTTCGTCTTAGGCTATTAGAATATACATGAATGATAACTAACTTAATTGACATGTATTGATATGATATAATTGAATCCCATCAACATAATCATTCCACGGCTTCCTAAATACACTATTTTTTTTTCTTCTTATTTAGAAATCTTTTGGGAAAAGAAATTGGTCAAGGTAGAAAAAAGTTTTTTTTAAACAGAAAGAGTACTAAATAATATGATAATAATATTTTTTAGAATAAACCACTTTTTAATGTCTTAGCACTAAACAGTATATTGACAATTGTATGGTCAGAAACTTACCAACATAGCTTTCTCAAGATAATAGTCCACCACTAGTTTGCATTTCCTTTGTCCCATAGGAACTACATGCATTGTAGTCATCCAAGTGCCATACCTGAAAGACATACGATCACAGAAAGGGTCCCAAATTTGTCAGCAAATGTAGCCAAAACATCATCATCATTGGGCTTATATAAGTGACTCCCCCAATATATGAAAAGGTACCAAGTAAAGAGAGAACCAATCTACCTTTCCACAGCAAAGTTGGGGTAAATAAAAGCATAGAATGCTTCAGTTCCAAGTCTATCAAATCCATCTGGCTTGTTTGAACTGCTACCCACTCTTTGAATCACACATTTCTCGATCATCTACAATAATAAAATTTAATATTAACATGAAATGTTTAGTCCATAATTTAAAATCTTTTTTCCCTACTATATGAAATCTAGTTAGATTCATCTTAATGTGCACTTTTTATATACAAGACAAAACTATGTGTTCTAAACCGTGAAAAATCAAATATTGCCACTATGGTGAAGCACTGAAACGTAACATAGGATGTGTTATTATATCTATGGAACACGGTGTTCTCTCCCACATAAAGAGATCACGCGTAGGTGAGAGGGAACGCCTAAGAAGTTGCAGACTTTAGTTGGTAGCGTATTTCATCTAATCAAGTTCACTTTTTTTTTTGTGTCAATAATAAAGTAATAGAACTTACTTCGGTGTTGTAAGTGTCAAAGTCGAGTTCAGCTGCGTAGTATTTGTGAGCATAAGGAACATGGTACGAGCTATCCAGATAGTTGTCACAGAAAACCTGCCATTAATTACAACAAACCGAACCATACAATAAAGGTTAATTGCATAATTAAGCACAAAAATCATACTAATCTAGCATCAAATCTTGTTTAATTATAAGACAAAGACCTTCCAATTGCATTCCATTGGGAATTCACTTCTATGGGTGAACTTCAGATTTGGATCAAAAGCATGGGCCTTAACATCTTCTGCAGATTTACCAATCCACTCTGATCCAACATCAGCATTAGAATCTAGAGATCGGTCCAAGCTGATAAGAACAAATGGGCCCCATACTGTAACTTTTAGGGGTGCAAGCCCAAGTTCCTATGTACCACAATAGATCCATCAACAATTTTTACAAACTTTTATTCTACAAATATGAAATAAGAGAATTGAAGATTGGTGCCAAAAACTTCCTCTGTTTTGAAATAAATGAAACACTTTTCTCTATTATGTGAGAGTTTTTTGAGAAAAATGTTTCATTTATGTCAGAACGAGGGAAGTATAAAGATTGGTAGTAAGATCACATACTTTAGGATCCAAATTTTGTGTTTCAGATGCTTTGCTGGCTTTGGCAAGCGATCCATCTAAGCCATACACCCATCCCTATAAAAAAACATAGTGACTTCACAACGAGCAGACTAAATGGAAAAAAAAGTATAGCCATTAATTCACTACTTAGGTGGGAGGTATAATGATAAACTTTTGAGTTAGCATATTGAAATAAGTTTAGTTTTTAGAGAATAACTTAAATTGTTTTGAGTTGTTGGAACTTATTTGATCGTGCGACCTTATTTGGACTTACTAATATTATTCGAACTCATATGAATTTATCGTAATTGTAAATTAAGAGAACTTAGTAGTGTGAAAAAGCAAATGTCTCAATAAAAAAATTGGGGGTAGTAATTACTATTCTACTAACAAGTAATGAGAGTTACACAAATGGAGTTGTATAGGAGAATAACTCACATGGTAAGGGCATACGAAACATGACTTTTTGCCACTTCCACAAGCAAGAATTGATGCACGATGTGTACAAACATTGTGAAATGCATGAACTTCGCCCTGACCATCTCGACATACTAAATATTCAACATTCCCTAAACTGTATCAAATAAATAAATAAAAATTATTTTGCTATTTTTAATTAGCAAAGTTAAGAAATGCTAGAAGAAAAATAAAATTAATGACGATGTTCATGCAAGTAAAGAGGGAGAAAGAAGAAAGAAATGAAATTACAAACCCGCCAGTGAAATATTGATTATTCTCCTTTACTTGCTCGTGTAGCCTTGTTAGTTAAAAAAGAAGATGAGTTAATAAAATTAAAGGGCTAAACTTCAAATAATTGCAATAAGATAGCCACTGAAACGAATATCCTTCCTAATAAACAAATAGCGGTTAAATTAATAATCAAGGACCCTGTATATAGAGGGATATAATCCACCTCCTAATTTTCCTCTTCCCACCAATATGACCATTGATTTTAAAATATATGATTCATATACAAGTCCACCTTGTAGAGTTGTATTACCCTTAATTTATACTGGAGTATCATTAAAACTTTTTTAAGAATACTAATATGATTGTGTTTAATTTGAGACTTATTTCAAGGCTATTAGGCCAATATATGAGTAAGATTAATTTATCCATATGTATATAAAAGCTCCTTATTGGAGATTAAGGTTCATGGGCCACTGATCCAAAACATTAAGTAATTTTATTATCTGAATTTTCGAAGTGGATCTAAATTAACGAGATTCAAATCAAATTGAATCTGACTAGGTTGGTCAGAAATTTGGATATAATTAGACTTAAAATAATTTGTATCGAATTAGACTCAAAATCCACACGAAAAAGTTTCAAAATTTCGTAGAATATGGATCAAATCAAAACCAAAAACTAAACTTTTTAACCATTGTCGATCTATCTTCTATCACTTAGAATGTACGGACTAGGATTGTATTTAGGTGCAAATTATCTTTATATTTTCGTTTTTCGCTGTAATTTCTATGCAACATTTATGAGAAATTTATTAATTCCCACATAATCCTAACAAAATAGGTGGCTACTTTTTGGAGGTTGTGGAGCATAATCATAAATAGAATATCTAAGCTAATTATGCAATATGAATTAGACATATAAGGATAGTAAACCCTTTCTCATTTTCCACTAACATATCGACTGTCGTGAATTCAAGAGGCGTTGGTATTGATTTGGTTGTAATCTAAATGATGTATGCAAGGGCTTCTAAATTAATAATATTGTATTTTTTTTTAAGAATTTGAATTATGTGATAGCTAGGTGTTGTTGGACTGAATGACCGAGTACCATTTCATTTGTTTACATCCAGTATTCTCGACTCTCGGGGTACAAGATTATTGACATCTTTGTCCTATTCCACTCAAAACTACTTCCTCGGCTCCAAAATTAATGCAACACTTTAGTTCTTTGATTATGCAACACTTTACCTGAAGAAAAGATATACATATACATGTGACCACTTATACTAAACCCACAACCAATTCCCTCCTAAATCCCCGTGCTATATGCAAGCGTTTCATGCTTAATGGATTGGAGATAGTATTATTTTGCTCTTACTGTCGAAAGAACAAATGAGTGAAATCTTCCACTTGAAAACAAAAAACACACTAATTGATCTATATTTTAGAACCATTGATGAGTGTATGATGATACATGCTCTTCAATTAATTATTTTTGGGACTGAGATTATATTATAGGGATTGAGATTGATCAAAACCTTCCATTGATATATATATCATTCTGTAAAAGAATTCAACCTTGAGTCATTCTTTACCATATGAAAAATGGACCAATTAGGGTACTAGAATTATTGGGTATATCTATTACCTAAGGTGATTTAATTTATTTTAGTCCGAACTCTACTTTAATTATAAACCTAATTCAAACTCGAGCTAAAAGTGGCATGCTTCAAACCAAATAAAATCTTAATGAGTCTAATACTAAAATTATTAAGGTGATTGATAATAGGTCCAAAGAACTCACTTTGTTTTAATTTTTAGTCATTGTTCTGCCTTTAAGAAGGTTATATAGTTCACGAATAGATTAAAATATTATTATCATGTTAAGATCTTGTTAAATTTGTTCCATATAAAGAATTTTAAAAATATCAACTTTTTAATACGCATAACTATATAAATGGTCAAATATGTGTATAAGAGATTTGAGACAAGCCAACTAACAATCCATATAGAATATACTTATAGATACCCTTTGAAATAAAAGATATTTTGTGAGGACTAAATTGTTGGAGATGAGTCTTAGACTTGGTCTACTGCTATATTTTCATTAATTGTTACTTACTTTTTTTTTTTTTTTTTTCGAAAGGAATTGTTACTTATTGATAGGATAATCATTGTTATATTCTCATTTTTTCTTTAAAAAAAATGAGCTACCTTGCTAATTTTTATCCTTTGTTAGTTACGGAGGATTAGTTTCGTATTCTGTTAGCTTAGTCATCAATAAAAATCATTCATTCTTTCACTCTTTCACTAAGATCCAACTAACCTATCATATGCATAATGAAGAAAAAAAAATCAATCGAATTAAAAAAATTGCAATAGAGACAAAAATCATTAGTCAAAAAGATCTGGCAAGAAAACTCTAATAATCAAGCACACATCCCAATAAAATTATAAATCGACACATAAGTCCCATTATAATATATTTTAATTGATTGGTCATTTGTGATAATCATCGGTATATTACTCCCTCCGTCCCATAATATATTGCTTGCATTTCATTTTAGGTGTCCCCAAATGTTGTTCTTGTTTCTATTTTTTAATTCCACAATTCCCTTGATTTGCCTAAAAACCATGCAACCATCATTTATTTGCTCCTTGAAAGTAGTTTTTTCTTTGTTTTTTGAACCTTAGGGTTGAATTAGTCATATATTGAATGCTCTTTCACCCATTATGTACCATTCTCTCACCTAAAATCAGCTTTTTTTTTCCTACAACATCAATTGTTTATCATTCATGTTCCACTTTCCTTAATTCTCGTAAAAAATGATAAATAAGCACTATATTATGGGACGGAGGGAGTATATGGTTTGTAGTACTATTAAAATAGCATTATAATTTCAGATGGCTATATTACATATAAAGAGATAAAAGTGAAAATATATTAATAGATCATAATTTTATCAAAAAATTCTAAACTAAAATCATTTTAGAACATATATCAAAAACTTTTTAAAAATTCCTAAGAATTTAATACATCAAAACCCTAAAAACAAATCCTACCTTATACAGTTTGATAAAATATCATAAGGGAACATGTACAAACTAGTTAAACATTCATTTTTGTATTATTATTAATTGTATTGATCACTAATTGAGAAATTTTTGTTTATGTTGAATTAAGATAATAAATAGCAACATTTTTTTCTTCATCATGAACCTATTTGGATTAGTCATTTTTGAACATACACCTGACGTGCCATATATGGAAAAACTCTGCTTTGTTAGCCTTGTACATTCATTAGAGTCATCCACTCATAATAACGATTTTTTTTTGTCAAAAAATATAAATAATTAAACTCAAATTGTATGATTAATATTAACGCTAATGTCATACTCCAACAAAGGATTTAAAAATTCGTCACGGTATTATGTATGTCCAATGTATAGGGTCCATAATTGTCAAATAAATGTTCAGTGCTTTTTTTTTTTTTTTTTTGTTCTTAATCATCAACCTCAAATTCGAAGAAAGTCACGGATCTCAAATTTCCATCAGTAATCTCAACAAAAATATATTATCAAATAAGGTAAAATCTAACTGACGTCTCAAGACGCTAGATAAAAAGAACATATAAACTAAAAAATATATCCCTCAAAAAAAAAAAAAAACAAAAATATATATATATAAAAAATAAAAGTACCTGCAACTTGCCATCCTTTGTAAAAGATACGTTCAAGTTCATGGGAATAAAAGGCAGGATCAGTGTACCAAGTACTAGGAGGTGTAAGAGCATCTTCAGCTGGAATTTCGGGGTCGAATTCATGAACAAGTGATCGAATGGAAGAAGCTGTGTTGGATGTAGTTTTTAGAGTTGTAAAAACAGGGGAAGCAACAGCTTTGGTGATGATCTTATTAGTAGAAGTATTAATATTGGGTGTTTGCAGAATCTTAGTTTTGTTTGATAATAAATTGTTATTGTTGTTAAGAGGAATGCTAGTTGGAAGATCGTTGCTGTTGTTGTTTGAGGATGAAGAGGAATTTGGCATAGCACAAAGAGTTGGGTATTTGAGCAACATGGTTGTAGCACTTGCTGCCATTACTTAGATTGCTTTTACTCGTTTTTCTTTCAAGGAGTGTTTTTTCCTTCACTCCCTCCTTCTCTATTTATATAGATTTTTTCAGTGTTTCATTTTCACTTTAACACCACTTTTTCGGTTTGTTTTACCTGTTTTTAGAAAAGATAAAACTAGTCTTCCTGGTTTTTTGTTTTTTCACTCTATCTTTATTGTTGTTGGGGGAATACTTGTTCAACCTGTCTTTCATGGTCATTTGTTGAATTATTTTTAATTGTGTACTTAATCCGGTGTTACAGTTAGAAATTATCTATCTCTCTCTCTTTTCTTTTTGGTTAATCATATGGATCGATGTATTTCAAAAGTGATTAGGTTTAGTTTTTTTTTTTCCAGGGAGATTTAAGTTTAGTATCTCGCAATCGCATAGATAATTATAATCATACAATTATCAAAAAAATATTATCTGTAGTGGAGTAATTAAATTTTAAAAAATGGAGAATAGTAAACCCTCCATCTATAACAAGACTAATACATACTCTTCCTTGCTAATATATGTGCACGATTTGTTTGGTTTGTCCCCAACTTATGTAACAAATAATTCCTCCCTTCCATATTAATTTGACGCTCTAACGACGGGGACAAAGCCTTATCTTTCAATCTGACGGAAGAACTTATTCTTGGAGCGAAATTCCCTCAAAAGGGATGGTTTCATTAAGTGCCTTACCGGAAAGCCATGTTTTCGTCTCGATATATATTTTCAAACTTTCAATTATTTATGCTTTTTTACGTATAGATAATGAAGACATGTCTTAGTGGTTATAATTTTGCATAAAGAGATGGACACGATACATATTGCAATTAATACGTCAAGAGTGAAATCAGTCTTATAAGAACAATAATATTTGAGCAGAGAGCAAGGTTGATTGCATTACTATCACCAAGATGAATATTACACCTTTTTTCTACTAATATTTATAGCCTCGACTTATTGTACTCAACCAGCTAATCATTGGTGATATCAGCTATATAATGATGTCACTTACATTACTTAAATCAAGACAAATACGATAGCTAATAAACAGTACTACTAATTGTACTAGATTACTCGCTAGACAAGAATATATAGAAGGAGAAAATTAGTTGCTGACTCTTACTGGGCTTGGACTATCTATGGACTGTGAGCAGCCCATTTTCATTACTCTGCAAGACAATCCTAGCTTGGTAAGGAGAACGTTATGCTGATTGACATGCAAGGATTTGGTCAATATGTTAGCTAGTTGTTGTTGACTTTGGAATGTAGGAAGTCTTGATTGTACCATCTTGATTTTGTAACTGATGAAATGGCAATGAAATGGCAATCAGCCTCAATGTGTTTGGTTCTCTTATGTTACACAGGATTTGCTGCAATGGCCAATGCTGCGTTAGCATGTGATCACATTGAACATGTTTAAGACCGACCCCAATTCCTTGAGCAGCTGATGAAGCCAAGTTACTTCAAATGTTGTGTAGAGCTAAAGCTCCATAGTCTGCTTCTGTTGCATCACTGGCAAATACTGATTGCTTCTTTGATTTCCATGATATAGATGAAGATCCTAGGAGAGTGCAAAACCCTATAGTTAGTTTTCTTGAAATTGGACACCTAGCCCAGTCATTGTCACAGTAGGCAATTAACTGGGTTGTTGAATACGCTGCTAGAAGGTTTTGGCCAAGGTTGGTTAGAAGATATCTCAACATTCTCATGGCAACCTGCATGTGCACTGATGTATGCTTGTGCATGAATTGGCCCACAGTGTGCACAACAAATATGATATATGGTCTAGTAATGGTAAGTAGATCAGCCTACCAAATAATTTTTGATAGGGAATAGGATTGTGCAGTTCATCACCTAGATTAGGAGTGAGTTTCACTTGAGGATCAATAGGCAGTCTCAAAGGTTTTTTCTTGTTCATTCCATACTCTTTCATAAGATCAAGAGAATATTTCCTTTGAGATAAGAAGAAGCCTTGATCAGTTTTATCCATTTCAATTCCTTGAAAATACCTTATCTCTCCTAGGTCTCTCATAAGGAAGTTTTGAGGGAGGAACTCTTTCACCTGATGAATAGCATTATTCATGCTGTTGTCAGCAATCAAAAGGTCATCAACATACACTAGTACTGTAAAAAACTTTCCATCTTCTAACTTTGTGAATAAGGATAATGTTGACAGAACTGAAATCGTTTGAAGGTTGTGGACAATTTTTGCAAACCACTGCTTAGGTGCTTGCTTCAGTTTATATAGTGACTTGTTCAACATTCACACCTTTGTTGAACTCAAAAGAAGCTGGCCTTGACTTATCTCTGACTCATAGCCTTCATAATTAGCAGGAGGTGTCATGTAAACTTCGTCTAGGAGGTCTACATGTAGGAATGCATTGAGACATCCATTCGACACACAAACCAGTTCTCCATATCACCCCATGTTGGTATCTGCATCCCAAGACCACAAGTCTTGCTTTGTGTCTGTCCAGGCACCCATTAGCCTTCAATTTTGTCTTATACACCCACTTAAACCCTACAACTTTCTTACCAAGAGGTTAGACAGATAGAAACCATGTGTCATTCTTCTGCAAAGCTCTTAGCTCCTCATTTATAGCTTGAATCCAGGACTCGTGTTGCAATGCTTCTTTGCAGGACATAAGATCCAGTGTGGGGGAAATTTTTGCATAGAGAGGCAGCAAAATCAAGGTGAGTATTGTAACACCCCAAATTACTCACTTTAGAGTAATTTAGGAATATTACTGCCACGTGACTATCATGCTTTCGGCAACTAATTACTAAAAAAAATCTTGCAGCAGAAGACTTTAACCAAAATAATTTAAAATAACTCTTTATTATTAGAAATAAACATTGTCTCAAACCTAAAATAAATAAAACATTCTAAACTAGGTGAAGATCCCCTTTTTAGTATCCTCCCATGTAGGGGTGTGCACTTTTGGACCGGGACCAGAATTCGGACGGGACTGGACCGGAATGGACCGGACCGGAATTTTCCGGTCCGGTCCCCGGTCCATGAAAAGTTCAGATTCCGGGTTTCCGGTCCGGTCCGGACCGACGGACCGAAATTCCAGTTTTTTTTTTTAAAAAAAAAAGTTTAAAGGTTAAGAAAAACTTTAAAACTTAAAAAGTTAGAAAGTTAAAACCTCATATTTATTGCATTTAAGATTATTGCTTTTAGAATTATTATATTTTAATATATTGAATTTATTAATATATTTAAATCTAAGAAAAAGTTTTTTTTTTTATAAAAAAATATTAATTCCGGTCCAACCGGTCCAAAACCGGACCGGAATTTTTCCGGTCCGGACCCGGTCCAAAAAAAAGTTGGATTCCGGTCCACCGGTCCAACCGGTCCGGTCCGGTTTTGGACCGGTGCACACCCCTACTCCCATGCACATCCAAAGTTCACCTACAAAACTGCATACCAAAAGATAAACAAGGCAAAATTAAATAAGAAAAAGGAAATACGCGTCAGTATATAACTGAGTACGATGTGTACTAGATAGTAACACATTTGCTAGTTCGTAACAATTTACATTTTGAAAACTCCATCACTAATAATTCAATGATAACTGTTAAGTACAAACACTTTCCAAATAACTTGGATTAGAAATATCTTGAAAACAATTCCTCTTCTTATCTCCCCTTCCTTTACCTAAGTGTGCACACCCCAAGCTAGTTATCCCATCACGGATCAATATCAAGAGGTAACCATAATTGCCAACAAGTGGACTTTGAAGCATGAACCCTTCTTGACGTTAATCAAGTAGTAATAATAATAATAATACGGTTTTTTCACCTGATACCCCCGAGTTTTCAAAAAATTCACCTGGTACCCTCCATGTTTTCAAAATTCACCAGGTACCCCTCAGTTTCAAACTAATACATCGATATGCCCCTAATGACTAAAGGCGGTTAACGCCGTTAGCCTTAAACCTCATTAAACTCTAATTAGCACTAATTAACTTAACTAACCTAACTAAACGCTAACATCTGACTTCTAATCCTACCTTAACCCTAACCCCTAATTTCAAACCCTAACCCAACTACCACCCAACCACCACCCACGCAACCTCGCCAGCCCCCCCCCACCCATTCGATTTTCGAAATCTCACCCTCCCCACCTTCGCGCCACCACAAGACCACTCCCTTCCATTTTCGCACCCTCCCCCACCCCCATAGCATCACCCTCCTCCAATTTCTGCGAAACACGAGTACATGGATTGCGAAAATTGAGAGGGAAGAAGAAAATACGGGGTTGGGGGTTTGCGCGGCGCGGGGGGGGTGGGGTGCGAAAATGCAAGGAGGGTGGTGCTGTGGGGGTGCGGGGGTTAGGGGGAGGGGGGGGGCGCGATGGTGAGGGGAGGGGGGGGGCCCGAATCGATTTGTGTGGGGGGGGGGGCGGCGCGGGGGTGGGGGAAAGGGGGCCGGTTGGTGGGGGGGGTGGGCAAGGGGGCCGGGGGTGGTGGGAGGGTGGGGGAGTGGGTGGTGGAAGGATGGGTTAGGGTTAGGGTTAGGGTTAGGATTAGGGTTTGGGGTTAGGGTTAGAGGTAGGGGTTAGGATTAGGATTAGCATTAGGGGGTTAATTAGGGTTTAGAACAGAAAATTAGCGTTAATGACTAACGGCGGTTAACGCCGTTAGTCATTAAGGGTATCTGAGTGTATTAGTTTGAAACTCAGGGGTACGTGGTGAATTTTAAAAACATGGAGGGTACCAGGTGAATTTTTTGAAAACTCGGGGGTATCAGGTGAAAAAACCGATAATAATATGACTTGTAAGTCATGAATAAATCTCCTATCTCATAAATAACTTTTTGAAAATTCAAAGTTCAATAAAACCAATCAAACCATTCATTGTAATAATAATTTAAATTTCCAAAAAGGATAACAAACTTTCATATAATATGATTGATAAATTCATTTCTTCTTTTCTTTTCCAAGAGTGAATAATAAAATGTTGTAACTATTTTAAACCAAATTTCTAAATCCATTCAACCATTAAATCAATGAACAACTTTAATACTAAAACCACATTTCCAAAGATCTAGCTACATAACGTACATTGATCTTCACAAAGAGTATACTAGTATCTCCACTTAGTCTTATGCTTGAGCGTTCTCCTAACCAACCAATAATATGAATATCTAATAATATAAGTAACTTATCACATGAACTTAAACATGAATTTAGACATGAATTCCTATATAACCTATCATGAGCATAATATTTTTGAGTAAGAAACATGAAAATCATTTACGTAAACCAAATAAAATTGGAATTTGAATAAAACATACAAAACTAAATTAGATTAAGAAGAGAAGGAAGAACCTTGAATAAGAGAATTTGGATTCTTCAAAGTTTTTGTGTGGAAAATATGGCTTAAGGTTTAAGGTATTTATAGGTGTAGAATAGGTGTACTTAATTTGCAAAATTAAATATTTTTTAACCTTCACCATAAATTAAAAGATTGAAACCAAGATTTGTAACCTACACATTAATTTTGAAGTTTTAAGAAAATCAAAACCTCCCCCTTAAATGTGGTGGCCGGCCATAAGGCTTGATTTTTTTTTTTTTCAAATCTTCATCATTTAAATGATTTTGAAAAAAAATTATTTAATAAAATTTTGACTAGAATTTAAATCCAAAAGTTTGACAATTCCAAGTTTGGCGCCATATTCCCGCCAAAATAATTTAAAGGATTTTTTGTCAAAAACTACCTATTAATTACAACTTTTTTAAAACAACTAGTTAATAAGTCTAATTTTTAAAACAACTACCTTTTATTATGTTTTCTTTTTGTTAGCACTACCAACAGACGGTATCTGTTAGTAAATTCCGTCAGTGGGCCCCACCTGCCCATTCTCTTAACTACTTTCCCAATTCATTCGAAACACCTCTTCCCCAATTCCTTCAAACACCATTCTCTCTCATCTCTTCCTCAATTCACACCACACCATTCTCTCTTATCTCTTCCACAATTCAGATCAACTGAAGAAGGCCAATAAGATTCGCATTGCTCATCTCGCATCTAAAGACCATCTAAATGGTTCATGCTCTCCACAAATTTACCAAATTACTGTTAGTGGTTGTTGAATTCTCCAATTCGCAAGAAATTAGTTTTTTCAATTTGGGGTTGTCAAATTCACCAAATTGCTGTTTTATTTACCAAATTTATGAACAAACCTTCATGATTTTAACATTGTTCAATTATTTTTGGAATTATGCCAACCAACACTTACCAATCACCTCAGCCATTGCCCAGTAAGTATGACTGCGACATCCCAACAAAGATGTATGAGGTTGTTGGGTTCTAATTCAATGAAGGGGCAAAGAAGACAATTCACACGACATTAAAATGGAGGGAAAATGGGCAGGTGGGGCTCACAGACGGAATTACTAACAGAGACCGTCAATTGGCAGTGCTAGTAGAAAAAAACATGATAAAAGGTAGTTGTTTTAAAAATTATATTAGGCAGTTGTTTTAAAAAAGTCGTAGGTAATAGGTAGTTGTTTTCAAAAAGTCGTAGGTAATAGATAGTGTTTCACAAAAAATCCTAATTTAAAACCAGTGAAATTACTAAAATATCATTTGCGAAGAATATTTATTTTAGAAAATAAATTTTAATTACCTAAATAAATACTCAATAATATGAGGTATATTGACAGCTACCATGTTTGAGACTGATGTTGGAGTGTCGTGGGTAGCATCTGGATTGTGCTTGAACTCAGTAAGCCATGGAGGCACACTGTGCATGTTGCTGCTTTTTCTTGGTGCATTATCTCGTGTGGTAGGGATCTCATTATTTTTTAGAACTTCAAGATCATTGGCTTCTTGATCATGTTCCTCTTCAGATTCTTTGTATTCCATATCAACACTAAGAGGAGGCATTTGCTTAGGAAGAGGATGCTGGTAAGTTTGGTGTGTTTCATGGTTGTTATAAAGGAATATGATTTCATGAAATTTTACATCTCTTGAAATAATGAGTTGTTTCGTATTGAGCAACTTGTAGCCTTTCGAAGTCAAAGAATATCCCAAGAAAGCACATGGACTCCTCTAGGTGAAAACTTATCTTTATGAAGCGTGGAATTATATGCAAAAGCCAAGCATCTAAATGCTCTCGAGTATGAGTACTCTGGTTTCTCTTCAGGGAGTTTTTCGTATGGTGTGAGACTACCCAAAACAAGTGTACGTCACTAGTAGAATAAATGCTTATTGCTGCGGTCATTAAGTGGCCTATTGCGGCGGTTTTGGCCGCGCACCAATTAACGGCACAACAATAGGTAATTAAACTATTACTGCGGTTTGTAACCGCATCAATATTACAACGTACTGCTGCGGTCTATGGAAAAAACCGCAGCAATATATATATATTTTTTATTAGATAAATACAATATATTGCTGCGGTTTCTGGGAAAAACCGCAGCAATATATATATTTTTTATTATAAAAATACAGTATATTGCTGCGGTTTGTCCCAGATTATATTTATGCACGTATGTTCCATCCAACCTCCTCATGCAAGAAGCAGGATGCAGCAGCTGCAACAATATTTTCTGCATAAATTTCGGCAGAGCTCCGTTTGTAAATTGGATAAACCCATAATTGGGAATTAACCTGTACAATATTATATGCAACAACGAACATCCATCATCCAAAATTCATCCAACAAGCAACATCTAATCCAAAATTCATCCAACAACCAACAACAAACAACCAACATCCATCATCCTCTAAGAACCAATTTTCCTCCAACTTCTACAATCCAAATTCCAAGTTCAACAAGAAATAAATACGATTCAATCCAACATAGATATCATGCTAATCCAACATTATATATATCATGAAATCCAAGTCAATACGATAATGTTGGTTGGTACAAGTTGCACTAAATTATATTCGTTGTAAGGATAAGAGAAACAAAGAAAATTAACATTAACAAACCTATGCAATGCAATTATTAATAAAGTTTTTTGCCCACTTATTTTTCACCTCATTGATTTGATCTTCCGTATAAGGATCGAGGGTAAAGGTACGAGAAACCTGAAAATAATTCACCAAAGTTAGCCTCAAATAGTTAAATATATAAAATATGAAATGAATAATAAGTGAACAAAAACTTACTTCATCGAAATCCTCCGAACCAGAATATAAAGTGAGTACGTCAAAAATGTTACGCATGACAAAATAACCGCACTCCGTGCCTCCTTGTTGTTGTGGGCACTTTATCAAAAGTTTTAAGAAAATGAGGAAATTTATCGTATAATGAGAATGACAAAGGCTTTTAATTGAATAAAATAAGTCTATTATACCGGAACACGCTTCCGAAGAAGGTTGTCCCGACGAACTTTGTTGCCGCTCAACCGAAACCTCCTAAAAGCACAACATAACACAATATCAAATGATTTACACTTTATTTGCTGTATATTATAATTTCAATTCATTTAAAATATATCAAACCGATCAACTTACGCTATCATAGGCGGTCTAATCTTTAACTTCCGCTCCTTGTGTAAGCTAGCGGAATCAAAGACATAAATTATCCCGAGCATGGGACATATGACAAGGAGCATCCAATGACGGCTATTGCAAGATTGAATAACAATAATTACTTAAAAAATTCACACGTCATGCAACAATCAATATTTGTAAAACTATTAAGATAGAATATTACTCTTGAAAGATTGGCGCGAAGATGATACTAGCACCAACAACGACGGATCTAGTCAAAGCACAATGAATGTAAGTCGTTACATTCTCCAATGCGTTCACATCCGCGGCAATCTCCGGACACATCCAACAAATACGTGCAGCATCCCCAAATCCATCCAAGTCAGAATGCGTTGCCCTAAAAAAAAATAAACAAATGTAAATTTTATGTGGAATATACAACTATCATACAAGCAAATATAAAAAAAAATCATAACTTTGATTATTGTTACCTCATGTACACTTGGATAATAGAAATATTAAGCATCTCCCCTTTCAGGATCTGAGCAATATCCTCTTTGGTCAGATAAGCGGTGTCATCTTCTGAATAATGGAACAAGGAGCTCGGCAAGGTAACACCAACAGTATCTTCGTCTGCTACGCCAAGGGCAAGCGTATCTGCTAACTCCCTACAGTCTTCAGTGAGGGATTCCAAGAACGATACATCATCGACAACTGGACTATAACGAGTAGCCGAACCGGCTGAAACCTGCTGGCTAGGACATCTAACAGCCTCCCCCGAAATCCCCTTTTGTTTTTTAGGTGTTGGTGTAACCTAATAATAATTTTTGAGAACGCGCATAAGATTATATAATTTTAAATTTAATGATATTTTTTTTTACAAAAATGGATAAAATTTGAACAATTACCTCATCACCTAATATTTGCACTAAATTTTTTGCCCATTGCACCCACGTACCCAAAGCAGTTTCTGTAGTGTCGATTTGATATGTAGGGACTAGGGACGTGGACATGTAGTGGCAAATGACCATACTTCTCTACAAAACGATGAATTTTCACTCGAATGTGATCATTCATCATTCTAGACCCATTAACTGTAGTGGTCTCATCAAAAGCATAAGAAAGTCTTTCCACTAGTTGGATCTATCAAATACAATCGACATGGAGTCTCGTCCTAACAATAACGTAAAGTTCTAATTATGTAAGATAATTATTTGTCTAAAGCACATGTATATATGATAATTATTTGTATAAAGCACATGTATATATGATAAATATATGTACCTTCAACTCAGGAGAATGAGTGTCGGAAAATCCAGATAGTGGAGTATGTAGCTGAGTGGGCTGTGAAGTAAATGGCCCAGTAGATGGTGAAGCAGCTGATGGAACAAATGGTGAAGCAGATGATGGAACAAATGGCGAGATAGGTAGCTGAGTGGGATGAAAAGTAGCTGGCCCAGTAGATGGTGAAGCAGATGATGCACAAATAGTGCAACAAATGGTGGAGTAGGTAGCTGAGTTGGCTGTGAAAGCGCCACATTCTGCATATATGTTGCAATGTCATTGCTCCACCTTTCAGTCATTTTCTGCATGAATACTTCCTCTTGTTCCTGACTCGAGCTCCAATAGTTCCTAGGAGGTGACGACCAAAAGCCTTCCTATAGCCAACATTGTAGCCTCCAAAACCATAACAACGACCCGAATGATCTGGCTTCTCTCCAAGAGCCATAAAAAGGGCGTCTTTGTTACGACCGGAGTGAACTCACCCTTGGCTTGCTTCTCCTTGTACTCCAAGTGCCCAAAAAACAAGTTACAAATAATAATGTATTTAATAAAGAAAAAACATATATATGTTAAACTAAAAGTTATAGTGATATACATACGTATTTGTCAGCTGCAATCTTTGTTTCCTCAACTGGAATAACTCGCTGTTTAGTGACTGGATCTTTCTTATGCATCACGCAGCACCAGTCATAACCCTGATAAACATGAGAGGACACCGAGGAGGATGGTGTACTAGATGACGATCCAGAATCAAAACTAGGTGGACAGAAGTTCTCCTGCTTCCACAACTCTCTAGCATCCCCGTAGTTCCTTTGACCTAAGTGGTGATGATGTGTATTCTTTTTTGCACTCTCGAGCGCCTTTTCTCGCTTTTTCTGCAATAAAAAACACATTAAGTTAGTAGAATATAATTTAAGTTAATAAAACCAAGTTAATTTGATTATAAACTTACTACAGCCTCATATGACGTCATAGCCTCTTTGAAGGTTAGCCAATCCTCCATCTTGATGTGCTTTTATACATATGGCGGAGTATCACTTAGCTTCTCTTTCTTTGATCTGACTATGGTCATTGTGACCCAACCAGATACCAATTTGCTCTTAAAATCCCTCCATCTAGAGTTCACAGTAGTCAAGTAGTGCTTCCTATAGCTTATCTCGTCTGGAAGGTGAAACATATTCTGTTTTCCATCATAAACAAATAAATGAGCATGTTAGGTCATCATTAGTACAATAAATCCCAAAATTGTAAATGAAACATATTTTACCATAGTGTCTGTCCACATCAAATCCAACAGGGCAAGAGAAATGTTTTTCCATTTCCAATTGATGTTAAGCCTGCGTATAGAAAGACAGACCCAAATACCATACTTGGCTCGCCACGGACCTAATAGAAAAAACAATTAGAAATCCAAACATTGGATCGTAAGCATGATAAATTATAACTATCTTACAATCAATAATTACCTGTTGGCCTCCCCAATTCATCAAACAGTAATTACATATCTTCTGTGTGGTGGAGACTCATCGTGGGACCTCTTTTACTCTTTCTAGATGCCTTTGTCTTCCCACTTGACTTCTTGCCCCTCCCTTGTGCACCATAATATGCATTGGTCTGACGAGGATCTAAGAATCAAAAGTAGGAAACTAAATTAGAGAACGAACAAATAAATGACATATTTAATATTACAATAATCAAATAAGCGCGAACCTGAGGGGGGTGGCTGACGTGGATCAGATGTCACCTCAATGCCAAGTAAAGCATTCCTATCAGCTTCTAGTTCCATTGTTTCCATCCAAGCATCAAACGCATCTGCAGCACGATCACTATCCTCCCCCTGGTTAGCCTCCTTTTTAGGGTGAAATGGTGCATCGGACTCCAATGACTAATCGCTCGAACCGTCACTAGCCATATCTGTAGCATATACATAGAAACAACAAAAAGTGTTAACAAAATTTAAAATAATATATATCAACACATTATTGTAACGAAATCTATTATAAGTACATCAATTTATAATCCAAATTACTCATATAGAACATTTTTTACCTTTAATTTTGGTTAATAGGTTGCTCGATGACCGTTCTACCTTCTTAGTGATCCATTCGCATGTAACTATTTTCAGTATCAGACACATCCATCATATCATCATTTGGGTTAGAGAAATGGGGTATATCATCAAACTTATCATATTCTTCTTCGTCGTCAACATCACCTACTCCTAAAATTCACCTTTTACCATAAACAACAATGCACAACTGAGTGTCTACAGGATCAGATACATAAAACACTTGTTTTGCTTGTGATGTGAGGATAAAAAGTTCTTCAGTGTCACGCAGACGACTCATATCGACTAGAGAAAAACCACACTCACCCGTTCGCAAACCACGTCTATTATCCGCCCACTTGCATTGAAAAATAGGCATAGTGAAGTCACAATAATCGAGCTCCCATATTTCCTGAATGATCCCATAATATGATTGTTTAGCATCAATCGGAGTTTTATCCTTTGCACTCGCATACTCCCTAGATGATGCAACCATTGAAACCCCACAATTCTGTACCACCTTTGATTTCTTGTCCTGACGTTCAGTGTAAAAGGTATATCCATTGATATCATACCCCTTATACGATTTAAAACTGTCACGTGGACCGTATACCAACCACTTAATTGTATCGGGTACATGATGGTTATTTGCAGACAATTCACCAATTACTTTATTGTGGAACCAATCAATGAAAGACCTGTTATGCTCATTCATCAACGCCCGTTCCCCTTTTGACGGATTTTTGTGGCGCAATTCACGCATATGTCTCTCTAAGTATGGATTAACTTCAGTAACATGGTGCAACACGAAAAGATGAGCTTTATTCAATTCACTCAATGAAGGCGAAATATGTCGCGTTCTGACCCCACCCTTGCCTTCTAACCTTCCCTTGTGTCTGGAGTTTGGAAGACCTATCGTCATAGCCTTAACAAAATGAGAAGAACAATGTCCTCCAACCTCTTCGGCAATTGTTTCTTGAATAATACTCGCCTCTGGTCTTGCTGGGTTCCTCACTTTCATTTTCAAAGAACCCATATGTCTCTCAAAAGGGTATGCCCATCTTAAAAACACAGGGCCACACAGTTTAATCTCTCTTACCAAATGAAGGACTAAGTGAACCATGATGTCAAAAAAGAAGGTGGTAAATACATCTCAAATTGACAAAGTGTGATCACCACCTCATTTTGCAAAGCATCTAACTTATCAGGGTCAAGTACCTTGTTGCATATGGTATTGAAAAATGAACACAACCTCGTGATGGCAAGCCTGACATGTTTTGGAAGAATCCCGCGTATTACAATTGGCAAAAACACTTGCATCAACACATGACAGTCATGAGACTTCTGCCCAATTAATTTCAGATCAGTCATAGAAACAAGGCTTCTCATGTTACATGAGTATCCAGTGGGAATCTTAATACCGTATAAACACTCACACAACAATCGTTTCTCTTGCCTAAATAATGTATAACAAGCTGGAGGCAAATACGTTGTTGTTCCCTTTCCTTTCTTAGCTTTTTCCTTAACCTTTGGCCATAAATTAGGTCGAATCTTCAATTTCTCCATATATCTACGAACCTTCAGCCATCCTTAGTCTTTTCCGGCATATTCAACAGAGTACCGATAATTGCATCACAAACATTTTTTTCAATATACATTGCGTTGAGACAATGTCTAACTGGTAAGTATTTCCAATAAGGAAGTCTCCTGAATATAGACTCTTTTTTCCAAATAACACCATCGTCTTCCGAAGGTTTAACCCCTTACCAAATATTGTGCCCATCCTCTTAACACGATTATAAACTTCTTTTCCGGTCAACAGTCTAGGAGCTGGAGCATTTTCAACTAAACCTTTAAATGGTGCTTTTTTCTTTCGATATGGATGAGAATTATGTAGGAATTGCCTATTAATGATGTAGACATGTTTCCCACAATTTGGCAAATGTGTAGCCTCCATACCATTCTCACAAATGGGACATGCCTTTTTTCCTTTGACCTTATACCCCGACAAATTGCCATAAGCAGGATAATCATTTATAGTACAGAATAGCATAGCACGAAGCCTGAAATCTTCATTAGAATACGCATCAAACACCATAACACCTTCGTCCCACATCTTTTCGAGATCTTCGATGAGAGGTGCAAGATAGATTGTCTATATCATTTCCCGGCTGCTTAGGCCCAGAAATTAAGAGAGAGAACGTAATATACTTCCGCTTCATGCACAACCATGAAGGAAGATTGTATATCACTAAAAGAACAGGCCAAGTACTATGTTGACTACTCAAAGTATCAAGTTCATTCCTTCCGTACACAATGCAAGTCTCAAGTTCCTAGCTTCCTGACCAAATTCCCTATATCTGGAATCTATAGCCTTCCATTGAGGAGAATCTGCTGGATGCCTAAGCATCCCATCTTTCTTTCTCCGATCAGCATGCCATCTTACGTTCTTTGCATCTTCTTTGATAGAAAATAACCTCTTGAACCTTGGCACAATTGGAAGATACCACAACATTTTCGCAGAAGGACCCGTATTGCCCGGCCTAGGCTCAACCCCATCCGACAATTTATAACGGGACTTACCACACCTCGGGCATTCATAAAGGTCCGCATACTCATTTCGATACAACAAGCAATTATTCGGACATGCATCAATCCGCTCATATTCTAAACCCAAATGACACATTAATTTTTTGGCATAGTAGGTGGATTTTGGTAATAAATTACCCTCAGGAAACATATCTTGTAAAGCTTCTAAGAGTTATGTGAAGCCTACATCAGTCAAATTATGTTTCATTTTGATGTTGAAAAGGGTTAAAACCCCACTCAATTGAGTGTATTTTGTACACCCTGGATAAAGGGGTTTCCCGAAGAAACGAGATAAACTGTCAAACACTCATAGCCGCTCATTAAAATGGTCACGGACCCCTTCCAACATTTTACCTAATCGATCATCACCAAACTCTTCATCCTCAGTGTCACTATTATCTCCGTGGTCATTTTCATCACCTACTACATCATCACCTTCAATCCTCACATGATCTTCAATCACAACTTCATTCTCAACCCCAATATTCGACATATCAATCTCTAATGAAATAGTAGTGCCAACATCAACAATAACCCTATCCTGAGTATATTTTCCCTTCTCACCATGACATAACCAAATATAATACTCAACCCTAAATCCACGACGAATAATATGATCCCTTATGGTCCTAATATCAGAAATCGTATTCACATTGTAGCAATCACCACATGGACAATAAATCTCATCCTCGCAAGTAAGTTGTTGATGCTCTACAGCACGTTTACAAAACTCATTCACACCTTGTACGAACTCCAACGTATTCCGCTTTCCATACATCCAACTTCGATCCATTTCTGAAAACCCCCACACATACATACATACATAAAAAATTATTATCAATTAAAAAAGGGATATTATCTCAGATAACCCTGACATATAGATCTTTTTCCCAAATAAACCTGACATTTTTTTTTCCCAAATAACCCTAAACTTGTATTTTGTCATTAAACTTGACGAAATAGGTAACGGTGCTAACTATTTTGACATTTATAATAAAAAACCGAATTTAAAAAAAACATTAATGTTCTTCATCCTCTTTTGTTTGTTCTTCATCAATCATGTCTTCATCTCCTCTCTCTCTCTCCAGATGCAATTCTTTCTTGCTCTACAAATTAAAAGGGAATTATTCAACTTAGGGGAAAAAATTTAGAGATGGATGTTTCTGGTTAATTGGTTTTATGGAGTTTTAGCAAGTTTGGATTTATGGCAAAAGGAAGCAAAAATCCTGTTTTTGGGTCTTGATAATGCTGGCAAGACTACATTACTTCAAATGTTGAAAGATTAGAGATTAGTGCAGCATCAACCAACATTCATCAGCAGCAACCTTCTCGCCACCAAGAGCACCACCGCCACTCCCTCTCTCTCCTCTGCGTCGCACCACCGCCACTCCCACCGTCGACTCACTCTTCGTAGCACTCTCACTCACTCTCTCTCTCTCTCTCTCTCTCTCTCTCTCTCTCTCTCTCTCTCTCTCTCTCTCTCCGTCGTGCACTCGCACTATCTCTCTCCGTCTACGCTGCACTTGCCGGATTCATCTGATCGCCAAAGAACAAGTGATGATTCCACCATTATACTATAAAACCCAACTAGGCAAAAAAATCCAGATTAATTAAAATTCTCAAAAAATAAGAGAAACCCAGAATCAAATCATGAACAAAACACAAATTAATGCACTACCCACATTAAATTATGACCCATTCAACAATATAAATGTGTAAAAATATAAACTTTGAAGAGAGAGAGAAAGAGGACAACCTAAAGCAAAACAAAATGTGAAGAAGGCAGAGAATAAACTGCTAAGAGTTGCAGAGAAAGCAAAACTGAGTGTTGCTCGAATTTTTTCGCCGAAATTACATAAAATTGAGGAAGATGAAGCAATTGGTTGAGATGTGTAAGAGAAAAATTCCATTTTGAGCAAACCCCAGAAAAAAGCACTTAAATTTTCTTTTCTGGAAATTTATAAAATCAAAGATATTGAATTTATAGAGGAAACAAGGCACAAATGATCAGTTCTTCCATCAATTGTTCAAAGTTTTCATGGTAACCATTGATGAATGCTTGAGAAGATATGAAGAATAAGAGAGAGAAAGAAATGAGTTTTTGTTTGTTTAAAAATAGTTAACGCCGTTAACAATTCCGTCAGGTTTAATGACAAAAATCAAGTTCAGGGTTATCGGAGACAGGGCTGCCAAAGTCGGGGTCATATTGGAAAAAGGCCTATATGTCAGGGTTATCTGAGATAATATCCCATTAAAAAATTCACATAAATATAACACAACAAGCTAATATTCAATGCATGTATGCTTCCACTAGGTCCTTATCACTCCAACCTAACCCATCCTTAAACGTCCAATCCCACTAGTGAATGCATGTATCATCTTTGATTCTAAGTAAAATTCGGCACCATTTCCCTTCAGTTCTCCAAGTACACGATGAAGATAATTGCTTATCTTATATGTACCCGGAGAACAAATTAGGGAAATGGCTAACCGTATTTCACTTAGAATCAAAGAATCAACACACATTCACTACCTAAGTGAGATGTGACGTTTAAGAACAGTCCCAAAATGGGGACTATTCAAGACTTAATCTTAATGAGTAAGTCTTGAACGGGTATCTAGGCATTATGATGTACATGAAAACAATCGCATTCAAGCGATTCCAAGTCATCACCAAACAACAATTGCATTCAAGCGATTTCAAGTTATCACCAAACAACAAGTACCTAACCATTCCTTAGATTTCCCTTCCCCTCCCATTGGTGAGTCTATCAATATGAAGGCATTGCATATCACTTGAAATAAAGTATAGCAAAAACATCACAAGAACTTAAGCAAAAGCAATCCTGTATAACATTCTAGGGCATACAAAAACTTGAGCAAAATCATCACAAAATCAGTTTTTAATCCTCAAATCTTATAACTAATCATATATATACTTTATACTAAACATTTTAAACTACAAATTAAGCCAAATTTTCCATTAAAACACTATTAATTAAGAAAAGTATAAAATTTAAAAAATTATGAAAAATTAACCAAGGAGAGAGTGGCGCCGACAGTGACGTACGAAAGTGGCGGAGGAGAAGGTGGCGCTGGCGGTGAAAACACGAACCCACCGAACCAAAAAGTGTGAGAAGCATAGGAGAAAACGAAAAACCCGATAACAAACCCAGATCTGGCGAAAAACACGAACCCTTATCGCCGAAAACCGAAACTTTTTCGCCGGAAACATAACTCTTTTTGCCGGAAAGTGTAAGAGAGTGAGAGAGTGCGAGAGTAGAGAGAGAAAGTCGAGAGAGAAATAATGAAGGCAAAAAAAATCCCGTGTTTTTTTTAGTTCTGGACATATTGCTGCGGTTTCTGACAAGAACCGCAACAATATGTTAAAATAATATTTTTTTAATATTATTTTAATATATTGTTGCGGTTCTTGCCAGAAACAACACCAATATATCTGGTCAACTAGTCAAACTTTTTCAAAAAAGTTTCCGTTGAAACAATATTGCTGCGGTTTTCATCTGAAACTGCAACAATATGGTTATTTTATAATTTACCTTTTCTTTTTACGTGATATATTGTTGCGTATGAGTAAAACCGCAACAATACCACCGCAGCAATAAGCATTTATTCTACTAGTGTAAGTTATTGATGAAATTGTTGCTGTAAGAACACAATCTCCCCAATATTACAAGGACAACCCTACTTGGAATCTCAATGCCATATACATTACTAGGTTATTGAGCTTCCTCTCCACTCTACCATTTGGTTGTAGTATATCCACACATGATGTTTGGCGCATTATTCCCAAATCACCAAAATACTATCTATACCCTTCACCATTGAATTCAAGAGCATAATCAGAACTGAGATACTTCACAGCTGCTTCAAAGTGATTTTTTGCGAACATCACAAAATTTCTAATAGTAGAATATGAACTAGATTTTAATTTCAGCAAGTTAACCCATTTATTTCTATAGATATGCAATTGTTAGGAAGTATATATGATCTCCTTTGGTGCTTACCATGTAGGGTCCCCAAATATCAATGTGTATCATTTCAAACTTTTTGTTTACCCAAGACACATGCACTCTTTTCCTTTGAAAGGAAAACACACTCTCAGTGTATTGTAATTTTGTGAACTTTGCCATGGGGCAAGTAAGACAAATTGTTTGATCATTGTCACGTCTTTAACTAGGAATACATCCAATCATTATTCTTCGCCATAGTTTATAGGTGCATTACCTAGCCTATTGTGCTAAAGCATAGTGCCTATCATCTTTGTTGTCTTCTGTTTCATAGCCTTTTGCGCTCCTAAATTACTATTCATACTTATGAAACCTGTTTTACAACATTAGCTTTCCTTGTCTTGCTATTCACTAAGTAATACAAAGTTACAACCCTTTATGAGTTCTCCCAACACCTTTTGTAACACCCCACAAATTCAAAAGCAGTAAAGAAAAAGAATTAATATATTTAATAGGACGATGGCGGAAACATCATCTTCTGGGAATGTCACAACTACAAGAATAGTGTTTAAATAACTAAGTGATACAAACGAACTTAAATAAATACTATAAATAAATTAATTACTTAGATTAAAAACGAAATGAGATAATTATCTCAAACTAAAAAGAAGTCTAGAACTAGAACACCTGATAGATTATTTCTCGCATCTCAACCCGAGCCCAAAATCAAAGAAAATCCCCATCAGTAAAACCTGCAAAAATATACAACAAATATCCACAATCAGTGGGGAGTAACTAACAACTCTCCCAGCCCAATATAGGATTCAAATAACAATTTTAAGTAAAGTTAAAATAAATGTTACTACACAGCAACGTGCTTCTAATAACAATAAGTAAATCAACAATAATGAACTTAAGATAATCATACAAGATCCATAGCATAAGCCTCCAAAATAATTAAACAAAATAATATAATAGGTTTTGAGAAAGAGCAGAACGCCAGTGGATCGCAACCCACTTCCTAAGGTTTGTTAGATCGAAATCTCCAGACAGCCTATGGGCTTACGTTCCCTACTTGCGCCGTGTCTAAGAATGGCCAAACTCCCGATGCGGGATAGTACCCAACTCGACTTCCCAACCTCTCGAACGACAACAATTAACCCGGTAATACCCCCTGAATCGCAACCTAGGTGGTTGGCATGTTCTTCACCGGGGACTACATCTATCCCACCGGATATCTTAATCTCAATAAAACAGTTCTACAAATAAATACAATAATTTATTCATCCATTAATCCTCAAATATATATAATAAGGATGCCCTTAAGGCCCTTATACCCGAAGTCTGCAGAAACTAGGATCGCAATCCAAGAGTACTAATAAAAAATCATTTCACCGTACTAAAAGAATATACCTTAATTAAAACATAATTATACACCAAAAACACAAGATAATCAAATACTCTAACTACTACACTCTCGTTGTCTGAATTTGGGTACAAGGTTAATTACAACGTTAGTTATAATACCCCCGGTACATAACTCTTGGCGAAACGGTACTAATGACATTATTATTCTCCCTCGAGTACTGTAACGTCGACAACTTAGATATTGATTAATGAAAGTACAACTTTATTATAATCTCAATTTAATTACAAACAACAATACCATCATAAAATAAATAAAATACTCACAATATAACTATAAGTAAATATATCATTCAACTCAATAATAAAAATGAATATATAAATCAAAACATGCAACAATTCTTCAAAAAGCTCCATATATCCAGATTTCACCTTAAAACAAGTCTTAACATGCTTCAACACAACAAGGTACTCCTTTTGAAATGGTTTTAAACATAATCAGCAACTTCAAATAGACATAACTTTCAGACTACACAGTATTTTTATGAAATTCCAAATTCATGTTAAAGCTTATCTCAATAGCTTTCCAACAAGTGGTCATAAGCTCAATTCCAAGGTAAAACGACTGAGATATGACACTTTGAACATACACTGTCCAAACTGGTCGCGGGTCGTGAAATAGCTCGCGGGCCGTGAAAGTCCTTCTGTTTCTTTTCCTCATGCACAACAATAGGTATGCCATTTTACCCAAATTTTCACCATATATACTCATACATCAAAGTGAAACATACCCAAGCCAATATATGATTATACCATAGAAATTAACTAGTTTGACATGAGGATTAACATAAAACATAAATTACATAGCCCCCAAACATGATAATTCAACATAAAATAACTATTCTAACATGATTAATCACAAATACATGAATCATAGCCCAAAATAAATAAATTTCCAGATTACTAAAACCACAAGAATTCATCCAAACCACACCCATCCTTAAACAACATTCAATAGACATGCTTAAACATAACCCTAACATCATGCTACTAATTTTTCACAAATTCCTAATACTTTCATGATAATAATGCATATAACATCACAAGCATAACATTAGGCATGAAGAATAACATTTATACAATCCTAACATGATACTAACATGAATAAAAATAACAAGAACAATTCTAATAGCACCCTAACATATTCCTAAGCCTAATAACATGATTTCTAGCCTACTAACATAAATCCTAACAATACCAAAATCACTACTCTAATCCTAACGTGCTAGAAGAGATGTTAGTTACCTTGATTTTAGGTGGAAAATAATATTAGAATGGCAAAGAAAGAAGAGAATAACATTGCTCCCGAAAACTCCAAGAAAACAGGATGAGTCGTCTGTTTGAAATGGAAACTGCAGATGCGTCTTTCACTTTCTTCAAAAACAAATTATACCAGGAGAAAGATCTTTCCAAGTAGATGAATTTTGACTACTCACATGTCCAATTCCGAGAACAGACGAAGGAGATATGATGCAAACAAGTTAGGTGTGCAGAAATGGCCGAAATTGCGAGAGAGGGAGAGAAGAAGAGTTGTGATGCGTTTTTCCAGATTGTTTCCAGCTTTTTGAGGGGGGTTAAAGTGCAGAAAGTAATGAGATTATTCACCTCATTAAGCAAAGAGTTTAAGGGTGCATTAAGGTGGGTTAATGGTGGCAATTGATGGGGGGTTTATGAAGGTTTGACTCCTCATCTCTTGGTGGTTACAAAGAGGGTTAGAAGACGCTAATACTATGCTTAATACTCCTCTAAATTTCGGACATCATAAGAAGGAATGGGGTTGCAAAATTTCGTTACGTTGGTCGGTCCAAAATATAATTAGCGCTTAAAATAAAATCACACGCTACTTAATTTTATAGAATAAAAATTACTAACTATATTATAAAATAAATACGCACATTAATAATAATAACAAATTAAATTTCTAAATAAATATATACACTTTAAATTTATAATCACAACAACATAATACAATAATTAAATAATTATACACTTTCAAAAATAATTTTTAATAATAAATTATTTTATTTTAACGACAAATATCATTTTTAATGTAAACAACGCCAAAAATAAAGAGTGAAAATTACGGGGTGTTACACCTTTTGTCACCTTAGTAGTTTTATTTAAAAATCACACATGATTTTAAGTGATATACTATCTAATAGTTCTCATTTTGGCTTAGTTTACACACAGACATCATATTGTGTTTAAAATCAGGTATATACAAGATATTCTTTACTTTTAGGTCTAAATGTACACAAACACTATCTATATGGGAGATTAAAGTTGTTTTTCCATTTGGCAGGTGAATATTTGGTCTATTAAGAGCTTGAACAGCGTTGATCAAGTTATCAAAGTGGGTTGTGATATGGTCTGAGGCTCCTGAATCTATCATCTAACTTTCTTCTTTAACACCAGAATTATAACAAGAGATCATACACACCTGCAAATGAGTGATCAAGCTCATCTTCCGTATCATCCCCACTTTTAGAGTTTGAGGGTGGAAGTGTAAGCAAGTGTTCCACTTGATGAGATATGAGTGATGCAACTTCTCCTTGCTTGGCAGCACCAAATTTTCCTTCTTGCCTAAGTTTTTAGGTTTGTCATGCATAGTTGTTTCCAGCATGACCTTCTTTCGCTTTCCGCATTTGTTGTTTGTTGTATTATGGGTGCCACTTGGGATGCCTAATAATCTTCCAACAATTGTCAACAGTGTGACTCTTGCCTCCACATTCAGGTGGTGTCTTTGTTGTACATATATAGGTACCAGTTCCATTTCTTCTCTAGGTTGTCTCAACTTTAATTTTTCTTTTTGTGTTTCTTCTAAATGCAGGATGCCACAAGCTACTTCTACTGAAGGCAGTTTAGTGCTAATGAGGATTTGGCTTCTTAGACTAGTATAGTCATCATCCAAACCATTAAAAAAATTGCTCCTCCTTCTACTTCAGTAAAACATTCACAAAGGTTGTTACATCAATTGTCATTATTATCAATGAGGGAAAGTTATTGAGGGAGTCTATTTGTTCTCACAAGGCCAAAATGGTTGTGTACTAATCATTAATGGACATGCCCCTTTTGCTTAAGTTCATACACATCTCTATTTAGCATGTATTTTCTGAAACCACTAGTTTGAGCAAACCTGGTTTCCAGCTGCCTCTATACATCGCCAACATTGTTCATGAACAATATGGATTTCTTAATGGTGTTAGAAACTGTAGCCATGATCCAAGCATGTACAATGCTAGTACAAGTATCCATTGCTCACCTTTAGCTTCATCTTTAGTGTCTCTTGTAAGGGTTTCAATGACAAACCCAATCTTTCTTTTAAAAGAAAGAATGATATCCGATGAGTGCTTTCATTCTCTCACTAGTAGAATAATTGTTAATTGCGGCGATTATTAAGTGGCCTATTGTTGTGGTTTTCGTACCGCCGCAAACCAAGACACATCAATAGGTTAAAATCTATTGTTGCTGTAACAGCTCGCACCTCCGAGCTGCTAGCTAAACACGCTTAACATTCATAAATCTTAATTATCACTTAATAAAACCTCAATTACAATCATTGGCAACGATATATGTATAACTCAAGTAACCCGATCCTGGACCTGTAAGTTAAGGGCCCACAATACGACGGTCTTATATTAGACCTTAACAAATCATATACTTGTTCTCACGAAGATCGCAAGATTTAATACAACCCAATGTCACAGAGAATTTTTCCTTGCATTAGATCCAATCAGTCTTGGCCTAAAAACTCCCTTAGCTTTCTAGCGTTTCTCCAGCTTCCCACTCGATGCCCTTTAAATCACAAATAGAGATACAAAACAAAACAACTAGAATGAACGGAAAGCTCAATAACTTTACTTCAGCCCGTCAAGATGGTTTTAGTTCACAAATATTTCCATAGATCTTTTAAGCTTGAAAAGGTACTTATAATGAAATTGATTCTTTAAAATAGTAAGGCCAACACGACTCAGTCAAAGTAACATGAAATAAATACTTAATTAAGTGCAACTTAGCGTATGAGGATTCATATTTCTTACGGAATCTTCTTAAAAACGTCAACTGATATAAATCCGTAAAACAAGGGTTATTTCCGAGAGAAAAACATATTTGCTCACTAGTGTCTTATCAACTGCATAGAATACATACACTGAACTTCATAAATCCCCTTTGAACGTAAAGTAAGAGTTCATAAATGTTATTTACTTATCTTTCAGGGGAAGTGAGCCCGAATAGAGATGGCATGGTCGACCTGAGATGGCATGGTCGACCTGACACTATGTCGTCTCTAACCTTATCTCCTTAGCTTAACTTACAGTGTGGTTGCCACCTTACTTAACTTATGGGTCGTCTCCCACCTTTCTCGTACTGCTTGCAAGACTTTTAGGACATGTCCCCTTAACTCATAACTTATCGTAACTTAACTTATAGTACTTAACTTGTGGTTGTTCTTCACTATCTAGAGACAGCTTATTCCCCTTCTAAAACATACTCAAAATAGTGCTTTTGTAATCAAAATATCGTCTTTCTCATAAATTATTTTTGCAATATATACTTTGTGTACAAATCACAATATATTTTAACTCATATGACCAATCTGGTCAAGATGAAATACATATTCAAACCAAAAGAATAAATACTTGCGTATGTGTTTTGTCACAATAACTTTTTAAGACCTTATTGGCCTAAAATCGTTCATTACATAGCTTATACATAGTTAGTAGAAATTGATGTATCAATATCGAAATCAAGGTATAAACTCATTTACAGAAATAGAAACACAACTCTCAGCACGGGCATAGTAATACATTTTTGCTGAACATAAATGTTACCTCGAACTCCTTAGCATCGACATATAATAACTCCGGAAACCCATGGTTTCTTGAGCTCCTTTGCTAATCATAGCTAGTCTCCATAACTTCCTCGACAACCATTATAATAATAGTTCAGTAACTTCTTATCAACTCCAATTACAGAATACCATTTCAATGTATATTTTACATAGAAACTTTCTCAACGTTTCAAGTGAAGTCCCATAGCTAAACCAAATCTTCCAATTCATAAGTAATTGACTTTGTTTCCTATATCATCCCCTAATTACTTTATAATGTTGTTAGTACTCAATTTACATATTTCACCAGAAATTTCACTTATAAATAGGTCCCGGTTAAACTTGTAATACAATCTCCTTCACTAACTATGGAAGTTCATAAATAAACCAATTCCACTCATCTAGGATTCCTTACTTTCAATTACATCCTCAACACCAATAATATTCTTAATAGCATTAATCAGCTTAACCATAATATCAGTACCAATTTCGCAAAAACAAAATTTGGACACCAATTCATTTCAGAACATAACTCATTTATTTAATCTTTTCAAAACAAGATTAAGAGGAAGTAAAATATAATACCTTGGATAGATTAAACTCCAAAATAAGTTTGGGTTTCCTTCAAAGATCAAAAGGACAAACAGAGCAAGGAACCCAGCTTCAACTACTGAACACTAGCCACCAAGGCAACACCGGCGACCAGCTGAACCGGCGGCTGGGGTTCGTGGCGACGACAGTCAGCTCGTAGTGGCGCGCCAGCAACCCACGAAACCGAGGAGAGAGATATGAAGAAGATGAATTGGGTTTCCTGTTCTTCAACTTTTGTTTTTCCTTTTCAACTCATGAATTAATATTCTTAAACTTATGATGGTTAATTTGGAGGCTTTGATTGTGTGTGATGAAAATTGACGCCAAGAAGAAGTAGGTTTATTTGGCCTTTGCTCTTAACAGACACGCATGAAGGAGGAAGAAAGGTGGAAATTTTCTTTTGATGCCACGAAGGAAGTAAAAGGAACTTCTTGGCTTTTTGAAGAAATGACACAGGGAGGAGTGGAAGGATGACAGATAAAATGGGCTTTTATCTTCTTTCCTTTTTACTCAAAAACCACTAAACTCAAAATAGTTCAATAACCCAAAATACAGTTAATACCAGGCTTGGCATTATATCTTAATAAATAGCTTCCAAGTATGATAATAAAATGCACAACTAAATTTTATCAAACACCAAATTGTTCAAAACTATTTAATAGAAGATAGAATAATTTAAGCTAATAAAATAGTTACTCTTTGACTAAACGTGCTTATAAATATGGCAATTATTTGTAACAGCCCGCTCCTCCGAGCTGCTAGCTAAACACGCTTAACATTCATAAATCTTAATTATTGTTAATTAAACCTCAGTTTACATTCCCTTGCAGCGGAAATATTGTCTACAAATCGAACCTGGACCAGTGGGTTATGGGCCCACAATACAACGCTCTTGTATCAGACCTCAAAGAATCATATACTTATTTACAAAGATCTCAAAAGGAAATACAACCCAATGTCACAAAGAGTTTCCCTAGCACTAGATCCAATTACTCTTGTCCAAAAGCTCCTCTAGCTCTTTAGCCTATTTGAAGCTTTCCGCACCACGCCTGCACAATCGCAGAAAGAAATACAAAACAAACGAACTAAAATGAGCGGAAAGCTTAGTTTCTTTACTTCAGCCCGTTAAAACGGTTTTAGTTCACAAATATTTTCATATATTAATTAAACTGAAAAAGGTACTTAAAATTAAGTTGGTTCTTAAAAAAAATAAGGTATTAGCGTAATTCAACTCTTATACCTTTTTCATGGAAAATAAGTTTTCCTCGAAGCACTCGTAAGGCCAAAATGACTCAATAGAAATAATCACTTAATTAAGTACAACTTAGCGTATGAGAATTTAGATTTCTCACGAAACCTTCTTAAAAACGTCCACAGATATAAAATCGTAATACAAGGATTATTTTCGAGTGGAAAACATATATGCTCACTAGTGTCTTATTAATCATATAGAATACATAAACTTAACTTCATAAATCTCCTTTGAACATATGGTGGGAATTTTAAAACGTTATTTACTTATATTCAAGGGAAGTCAACACGAATAGAGAGGGCATGGCCAACCTGACACTTTGATGTCTCTAACTTCTCTTCTTAATTAATTTAGAGGGTGGTTGCCACCTTACTTAACTTATGGACCGTCGCCCACCTTTTCGTACTGCTTGCAAGACATTCAGGACATGTCCCCTTAACTCATAACTTATCGCATTTGCTCATAACTTACGTAGCTGAACTTAACATATTGTACGTAACTTAGTGTTGTTCTTCACTGTCTAGAGACATCTTCTTTCGCTTGTAAAACATACTCAAAATAGTGCTTTTATAGTCAAAAGATCGTCTTTCAACTCATCTATAATTTACTCAAAAGCTCATGGGTTACCATACATAACATAAATCTCTTATCGGTTTTCGGAATAGCATAAATCACAAAACATAGATAATCAAAGTCTTATTATCAACATAGATTGATTATTTGTGTACTTAAATAATCATAACATGATAATAATATCTGACATATTATAAGACATAGCACTATTTTCCCACTTCCGTATTTCAAATATAATACTCTTCAATCCAAATATGTACAACAAAACTAACTCCTTTCATAATTCCTAACGAGTCTCTTGGTAAATCATCATGTGTTCAGCGCATGAATTCCATAAACTTGGGAGAGTAAAACATTACTTCGAAAATCAAGCTTGAAATAGCTTGTCACGAAACCATTTGCATATTCAAATACATATTCTATTTTCTTTCAAAAATCATATATATAGGGGCAGAGAACACGAATATAGTTGCCATTCTGGCGCATTCTCTAAACTTTTACAAGGGACGTCTCCCTCTTCTGTTATGTACTGCTTGCAAGACTTTTCAGGACATGTCCCCAGAATACATAATACAGAATATACAGAATACAAAATAGATAATGTTGTTCATCACTGCTCCAGCGGCTTCTACCCCTTACAAAACGAAATCAAAATACATAATTCATAATTCAATATTTTTCTGAAACTCAAATTCATAATTCTCGAGTCAGATATATCAAAATCTCGTAACATAATCGCTTTTGGGAACAATTCAATCCTTTATAGAAATTCATTTGATAAAACCTTCAAATACGGACTTTTAAAGGAAATATTGTCCAAGCATATCATAATTGAAGCTCAAAACATAGCTTACCGATCAGAATCCCAAACAGAGTTTAATCTTATAAAATTATATATCTCAGTCTTGAAAACTCTTAACTTCAGAAATATCTTTCCATTTAATCATACTTAGCAGCCTATATAACTCTTAACCTGAGTAATTCTCGATGTTTATATTTTATGTTTAATCATAGTAAAAGTAATATTCTTGCCATATCCCAAGTAGCCTTCCTTGAATAATCATTCTAAAGTCAAGATGTACCAACACCAAGTTATACATTGCTCATAATCATGAACCATAGATTCCAGAGTTCATATCACACATACTCAGTTTTACTTCCATAATACACTCTAATTGCCCGACTTACCTTTCTAATATGTTAACTTGAATTCCGAAAGAGCTCCTCAAATAAACGATTTATCCTACTTATAAAATATTTCCTTATTCAAATAGGACCACAAAATTACAAATTAGATCCTCCATACGTCAAGACAATCAATCCCAAGTTAATCGCATACTTCTAATTTTGTTATAACTCTGAGCTTCTATGTCTCTTATCTAACTCCACCTTTATTTTACTTTTTTTTTTCCTTTAACTACTTGAAGATCGATGTCCCTAATTAGCCCTCTACATTGGCCATGTCATATCACCAAATTTAGATAATTTACCTTTATTAGACAAATCTAAACACTTTGACTTCCCAAAACATATTCTCATATCACATATCAATTTCCTTAAATACTAACTCTAAATTTTTATAATGCTCAACATTACATCCCATATTAATCTGTCGTCAATCCATCATACATACTCTAAACGATATCCAGTTCAATGAAAGTCATCTCACACTATATGCTAAACACGTACTCACATAACTATCAAAACCTTTGAAACCCAAATTCTTAACATTTTTAGTCGTGTTTCATTATAAGTACCTTTTCAAGCTTAAAAGATCTATGGAAATATTTGTGAACTAAAACCGTCTTGACGGGCTGAAGTAAAGTTATTGAGCTTTCCGCTCATTTTAGTTGTTTTGTTTTGTATCTTTATTTGTGATTTACAGGCATCGAGTGGGAAGCTGGAGAAACGCTAGAAAGCTAAGGGAGTTTTTAGGCCAAGACTGATTGGATATAATGCAAGGCAAAATTCTCTGTGATATTGGCTTATATTAAATTTTGCGATCTTCGTGAGAACAAGTATATGATTTGTTAAGGTCTAATATAAGATCGTTGTATTATGGGCCCCTAACCTACAGGTCCAGGATCGGGTTACTTGAGTTATACATATATCGTTGCCAATGATTGTAATTGAGGTTTTATTAAGTGATAATTAAGATTTATGAATGTTAAGCGTGTTTAGCTAGCAGCTCGGAGGTGTGAGCTGTTACAGCTGCGGTTCCAAAACCGCAACAATAGGTTAACATATTGTTGCGGTTTTGGGCAAAAACTGCAGCAATAGATCCTTCATTAAAACGGTAAATAGGTAGATCTATTGCTGCGATTTTAGGCAAAAAACGCAGCAACAGATACATGTAAAAGTAAAAAAAAACAAAACAAAACAAAAAAAAAAAAAAACAAAAAACAAAAAAAATTTCTTTGCCATCAAACATGAAACATAAAACTGTTAACAAAAAATAACAAAATATACCAAGGCTCAAAACCAGCAGACAGACAACAAAATATGTAAAAGCTAACTAGATTGCAAAAAAAAAATCTCCATATACAAACAAATTCTAATTACAAATCAAAAATATATAAAAGAAAAAAATTTAACAAGATTCAACAAATAAAACCTACTACAAACTGATTTAGAAAAATAGATAAGAAAATAATATGAAAATAAATAATAATCACCTCCTACATCAGATCTTGTAAACTAAAACAAGAAACCAAAAAGTGGAGTCACCGCGGCTGAAGTTGGGTGGAGGCAGCGGCGAACACGGGGTGAGGGAGGCGGCGAAGGTGGAGTCAAAACGACGATGAAAGCAACAAAGGTTGATCTGAACTCACAAATTTAAACAACAAAATGATATATAAATATGAAAAAAATTAAAAAATTGAAAAAAACGAGCGAAGAATGAAAAACCCACCTTCGTCGAAAATATTAAAGAATGAAAAAACGGCGAAAAATTGAAAACATACCGAGTTATCAGATCTGAAATCGAGTGAAGACAAAGAAGAGGAGAGAGAAAATGCTTCGTCGACGAAGATATTGAGTGATCAGATCTGAAAATATCGCTGAACTTCGGCGCACTTGAGATCGTCGACGAAGGAATCGAGTTATCAGATGTGGAACTTCGGCGCACTTCGAGGAGGAGGACGATGC
Organism: Beta lomatogona; assembly: GCA_947646795.1. Lineage (NCBI taxonomy): Eukaryota > Viridiplantae > Streptophyta > Magnoliopsida > Caryophyllales > Amaranthaceae > Beta > Beta lomatogona. The sequence goes on along the minus strand of CANSNZ010001095.1, from coordinate 1,537,526 downwards.
CAAGAGATGAATTTCGTCCACTCCACTGCTTCGAAGAGAGAGAGAGGTGAAAGTGAGAGATGAGGAAAGAGTGAGGGTTCAGGCGAAAATGAGTGAGGGTTAAGGTGAAAATGAGTGAGGGTTGAGAGAAGAGAGAGGGTTTAGGGATAAGAGATGAGGGAGGAAAAACGACTGACGGATGAGAGATGAGGAAAAACGGTTTAGGGAACCCTAGCGTGTTGCAATAGTGGAGACTCGTCAAATTTTGTTTTAGATCTAGCCAAGATCTATAACTGCGGTTCCCACCAACAACCGCAGCAATAGATTAAAATTTTATTAAAAAATTAATATTTTAATCTATTGCTGCAGTTCTGGGTGGAAACCGCAGCAATAGCTCTGGTCAAACTAGTCAAACATTTTTGAAAAATTCTCGTTGACATCTATTGCTGCAGTTTTCATCCAGAACCGCAGCAATAGATTGATTTTCGATTTTTCCTTTTCTTTTGACTTGGTTTATTGCTGCGTATGGGTAAAACCGCAACAATAAGCAATATAATTATTCTACTAGTGTCTACAATTCCCAGATCCAATTAATTTCTCAATCCCACTCACAGTATTCTAACCATATGATGGGTGGAGATACGAAGGATTTTGAATGTCACTAATTTTGGCCATGCTTTTCTTCCTTACGTTAATGAAAGATTCAAACTTAGAGTAAAAGAAGGTGAGATGAAACCAAGAAGCAGTGATTTAAAAGATAACACTCAGAAAATTATAAGGATAGATAAATGCAGTATTTAAATTTTTGCCTTCAAGTGTTACTCAAACCAATGTTCTAAATGTTCGCCCCATCACTCGCTCCATCCATCCACCCATGTCATATATATACATACATATATATATATATATACATACATATATATATATATATACATACATATATATATATATAATACGGTTTTTTCACTAAATACCCCCGATAAATCACAAAATTCACCATATACCCTCAATGTTTCAGATATTAACCATATACCCCTGAGTTTTCAAAACTGTGCACCATCTACCCTTTATCAGATGGACGTTAAGTCGCCGTTAGATTTATTTACGATATTACCATTATTAAGCACTAACCCTAAAATCTAAACCCTAAACCACCCCCTCCCCTCCACTGCCGCAGCCCCCACCCCTTTCCACCTACCGGCCCACCCCCTCTCCCCCTACCCTCCGCCGCAACCCCCCACCCCCTCCCCTTGCAGCCGCCCCAAATTTCCCCACTCCGCCCGGCCCGCCAGCCCCATCCCTTTCCCCTCCGACGCACCCGTTAACTCACCCCACAATGGTTTATTTCCAGCCACCACAAGCACACACGAGCGACCCGGCCCCACCCCCCCCCCGGCCGGCCCGGCCCCCTCCCCTCCTCCGCCGCAAGCACGCTAACTCACCCCACGCCGGTTTATTTCCAGCCACCACAAGCACACACGAAGCAGCCCGCCCCCACCCACTCCCCCTTCCTTCCCTCGCCCCCCCTCCCCGCAGCCAGCAACGCGACCTCCCACACCCTCTTCCCGCAAAGAACTTAAACCCTCAACGGCCCCTCCCCGCATCGACTTAACCTAGACCCTCTACACCCCATCCCCGCGACAGCTTAGCCTAGACCCCTTTGTACCCCCTCCCCGCAGAGGCTTAAACAATAACCAATGGCGGTTATGGGCTACGGGATTTTCGAAGGGAGGGGCTGCGGAAATTTAAGTGGGGGATACGGGATTTTCGAATTTCTAGGCTACGGGTGAGGGGAGGGGGGAGGGGAGGGCTGGTAATTTTAAATTTTCGGGGGTTGTGGGGCCGCGGGAGGGGGGGGGAGAGGTGGGGGTTGGGCTGGTGTGGGGAGAAGGGGTAGGGGCTACGGCGGAGGAGGAGGGGAGGGGGCTGAGGCTGGGTAAGGGAGGGGGCCTGCGGCGGTGGAGGGGAGGGGAGGGGGGTGGTGGTCTGGTGTGGAGGGGATGGGGAGGGTGGTAGGTTGGGCTTGGGTGGAGGGGATTGGGAGGGGAGGGGATGGGTGGGTTAGGGTTAGGGTTACAATTAGGGGTTAGGGGTTAATAATGGCAATATTGTAAATAAAGCTAACGACGACTTAACGTCCGTTAGAAAAAGGGTAGATGGTGCACGGTTTTGAAAACTCGGGGTATATGGTGAATATTTGAAACATTGAGGGTATATGGTGAATTTCGTGATTTGTCGGAGGTATTTGGTGAAAAAATCGTATATAATATATTAATAAATACTAATATATATATATACATATATAATATTACTATATATATTGTTATTAGTATTAAATTTTGGCATGTATTAAGAATTGACAATTGATATTTAGTCGCTTTGCTATTATTCGAAGACTAAATTTTCATTTATTAATTTTTTAAAATTGTCAAGTATACAAACTATTTTTCGTAGTACATATTATCCATTTCCCACCAGCCCCATCCGCGGTTGATGGGTGGGGCATATATGGATGCTGTGGATGGGGATTTGGTTCGCGGGTGATGGAGCGTGTTGAGGTCCACCCGACCCAGTGGCGACCCTAGTTACGTGCATAGCTAGTCACTCTACGCCATGTCTGCGCTCGCTTCGGAGGTTAGGGCATGTCTCTCCGCTCTAGCATGGGCCACATAACAAGGTTTTTCGGACGTTTCCATGCATCCAGCTCATTCAGAACTCATGGTCTGGTATCTATAGCAACCAAGTATATGTGATATTTCGATGAGATGGACCATACATGACATTCACGCCTATGGGAGAAAATTCGACTGGTGCACGATAACTAAGGTATTACGTGAGCAAAGACAACAAGCACATGTCCAGTAGCAATATGTCGAACCATCCATTTAATTCGGTTTTGCTTTTAGTTTATCATTGTTCATTTATGTGATGTAAAAAAAAAGAGAAATCAAAACTAGAGCCAATATGACTAATATCATCTGCAATATAAGTCTATGGAAGTTCCTTTAAAAAGCAAAAAAGGTCTATGGGCGTTCTCTTTGTCTATCTTTATCAAATGTATCTTTGTTTTTAACTCTCTTTTATTTTATTTTTTTCATATGCGCATATTCTCCAGATTAGGCGCCAAAATATAATGTTTGGTTGGAAGCTATTTTCCTTGGAAGTACAAGTTCCTAGGAAATTAATACAATATGGGTGTTGTGTTTAGTTGGAGGGAAATGAGAGAAGCATAGGAAATACAAATTCCAAGGGAAATATATTTCCCATGGAACATGGGAAATCACTCACCAAGCCCCCCTTGATAAGTAATTTCCAAGGAAATGCAATTTTCTATGGTGTTAACCAAATAATTTTGCCTAATTCCTAGGAAATTAATAAGGGGAAAAATTTCCCATGAAATGTTAATTCCCATGGGAAATTACATCTCATGTGAACCAAATGAGACTTAATTTCACTGTTGTAATGAAATGCAGAAAAAGAAGAGAGTAACTCAGAAATAAGGTTCGAATTCGTGAAGAGGGAGAATAATCGAGTAGCTGATGCTATGGCTAAGGAAAGCATGCTCAAGGAAGAAAGGGTCAATGTTGTTAGGGACATTCCCCATCCCTCGAATTATTGTAACGAACTTATTGTAGACGTAGTGGTGTCAAAACAAGTTCTCAAACAGGTTTTGGGTATACCCACGGCGAACCAGGTCAGACCCGGACAGGTCAGGATTCTGATTGTCAGTGCCCCAGGTCATGATTGGTCAGGTTTTGTTCAACTGGGTCAAACACATTTGAATCATTGGATTCCCGGGTGCCGGACAGGTCTGAGCGTTCCATTTACAAGTCGATCTATTCTTGGGTATGATTGCCCATCGACATTTTTTTTGCCTGGTTTACGCAGGTCGTATTTAGGTTTCATGTACGGTTGAGTTAAGTCAAATGTACTCAGGTTGAATTAGTAATGACCTTAGTTCGATCATTGTGAAACATCGGGTCCATTCGCTATTGAACGTCAATTCAACTTCGGGTAACTCTTGATCGGGCCATCTTGATTTTGTTATGGATTTTGTAAACGAATCATATTAATAAAAGTATTAAGATCGACATATATATACATATGTGTGCGTGCGATAAATATTTGGATGACAACGAAAAACCAATAAAAACACTATATTCATTAACGTGATGTTTAGTGTATTCTCTTAGTCAACTCTTATTTCGAGTAATCAACTGCGTAAAACCACTCTAATGAGTAAAGGAGTAGAACGAATCTTCATATATTTTAATGTTATATATTATAACCAACGACAATAATAACGAGTAGACGATCAATTCCAAGCTTTATATAAATGATTTATTATTATAAGCAAATGATTTATTATTATAAGCATTATGATTGATATATAAGTTTGTAAATAGCTATGATGGTAATGAGAATAATAATACTAATAAACATAAAGCGACAATGATAATAGGTAAAAATACAAATAATAACAGTAATAGTAACAAGGCTAACAATAGCAATAGTAATACAAATAAGAACAGGAATACTGACAATAACAATAATAATATAAATACTAATATGTTGAATCATTTTAATATAAGATTGATATCAAAATAATTGTAAAACCAATCTAATACTCTATTGATTATAAATTAGTATAACGACTCTAATATGTTATAATACTATAACAAATGACAATCATACATTCATATGTTTACAACGACGGTTCATATGAGGCCTAAGTGATTATAACGAGAGTTCATATGTTGCACAATAATAATAATAAATTATACCCCCAAATCATTATCCCCTATAAAAGCTAACCATAACTTATTGAAATAAGTTAACTGTTAACAAGTAACAACCATAAGTTAAGTAAAATAGTTAACAAGTACTTACTAGTTACTAAATAGTAACTTGTTAACAACCATATAGTTTAATACTAGTATAAGATTAACAACCATAACACTCCCTTATCTTTATAAGTTATAAGATTATTTAAGTTAATTGTTTTTATGTTACACTATAATTTAATACTAGTATAGTATTTATGGTCTTCTCTTAACTTTGTATATATATATGTGACTATAAAGAAACTATTTTATCAGTAGGCTTATATATATGTGACTATAAAGAAACTATTTTATCAGTAGGCTTATATATGTTAGTACGATATAACAATAACAAACATATATAACGCGGTATATATGTATTATGTTGTGACTATATATGATAAAGTATAAACAAACTATTTTATCAATATGTTTAATCATTTTAGTAGTACTATACATTGGTATAAGAATAGTTGTAAAACCATTCTAATACTATATTGATTATAAATTAGTACAACGACTCTTGATATATTATAATATTTTAACAAATGACAATCATATGTTTACAACAACGATTCATATGAGGCTTAAGTGATCATAACGAGAGTTCATATGTTATACGATAATAATAATACGCATAACAACAGTTTATATAAATGATAGTAAACATAACAACCATAAGTCAATTGTTAACTAGATAGTAACTTGTTAACAACCATATGTTAACTTAGCATTTAGTCAGTTACTCACCTAGACTTATACCAACTCAGTAACTCACTAGCTTGTTCCTAGATAATTGAAGAAGTTGTTACTATATAAGATTAATGAATGTATCAATATAGATTATAAGCTAATTCAAGAGAATAGTACACTATTTTATTTAATTCAAGATAATAGTACACTATTTTAGATAGTAGTCTTCATGTTAAATGCATTTTGAAACTAAAACATGTATTTAGATTGAAACAAGTTGTTATCGAACGAGATCAGTGAATGTATCATTGTAAGTCGATAATCAAAGTCAATGTAACATTACATATAAGTTCACTTTAATAAATATAATTATACTACTACTTAATTGAGTAATAGACTGATGATAGTTGTATAAGTAACACCATAAGTATGGAGTCTAATTAAAATTTAGAAACTCAATTCATAACTCTAATTTAATAATAATAATAATAATAATAATAATAATAATAATAATAATAATAATAATAATAATAATATGCTAATTAATAAATGATAGTTATGGCTTAAATACTAATCATAATAATTTCAATAAAAATAACCAAAATTTCAAATTAAAGTTAGTAAGTTACTAAACCAAGACAATAATTACTAAGATTATAACTTATAAAAATATAAGATTATCAATCATGTGTGCTAGGTCATCAATCCATGTGTTAGATCATTCTCTTTTCCTATTGGTCAAGAAATAATATCATGGATCATGAATTAAAACCCTTTGATCTAAGAAGGATCAAAATCTAACCATCAATCTCTCAAACCCATTTTCATTTCCCTAGTCTCTCTTCCATCTATCCTCTCTAAAACCCTAATCCCCACCGCTCTCATCCGCCCACCTCCACTTCCTTCTCTCATTCTCTAAAACTCTTATCCTTCAATTCCACTGCTTCTGATCTTCTTTCTCTTTAAACTCCATCACTTTACGATGATCACTATCTATGAGTCTCTCTCATCAATTTCTGATTCTCATCATCGCCGGAATTTTTGTTCCAGCGCCGGCGACCAGTATTCGATTCCCGGAAGTGACACCTCCCGTTTCCCAGCCCTTAAAAACAGCCGTTTTTGCACTCGATTGTTTCCGGAGATCCGAAGGCGTCTTCGGTTGCTTAAACGGCGTTGTTCGCACCACCGTCGGATACTCCGGTGGCACTAAGCTTAATCCCCGAGTTCGGCAGCTTGGCCTATCACGCCGAATCTCGTATAGATAATGATGTTGTTAGGAGATTGCGGAGCGAAAATCTCGGTGGAGATCTTGCTAACCGAAGCTCTTCTTTGCAGGCCAAGATCGAAGATCTTATCGAACGCAAAAGATTGAAGATCTGGAAACGCGAAGGTTCAAGCAAAACTTCATCTCAAATCTTGATTTGAACAAGCGAAGATCTCGATGAAGGTTTGCTGACCGAAGATCTCGCCGGAGTTAGTGGTGGTTGCGAGATTGTTCGGCTATGTTGGTTGCAGCCCACACGAGTGTTTTCCCTTTTTGATTTGTAATTTCATTTGTTGATTTTTATATACTTATGTTATGTTGAATTAGTTTTTTGTGAGATCTAGAGTTTTTCTACTCAATTTGTATCCATTATTCTGGAAATTCTTTTTTTTTCTTTTCAATTGTACCCAGACCTGACCGGCACCCGGCAAGAGTTTTTCTACTCAATCAAGATCTTCATATCCTTTAAACTATGATTTCATATCCTTCAAATTTAATAACAAAGATACAATTATCTTAAAAAAAAAATTCGTATGATTTGTTGCAGTATTCTACTGGTGATATACCAGTGATATTACTCTACTAGTCATATCATGTTATCAAAAAATATAATTCTAAATAATACCAACTTATAAATAGTGATAAAAGGAATGATATATTATATATTTAGTAAAAGATAAAAATAATATATTTTAAAATGATTTTGTAGATATAAAACAAGAATTGGATTTTAGTGAGATATAAAAATCAAGAGGCACCTGTGATACATTTTTCAAAATTTATTTCTTTAAATTTTTTGCAATTCATTCTAAGTTCTACCTTACTTAAACATTGAAAATAAAGAGTTTTATCGATTAAGTACTAACTACAACAATTGTTGTGTTTGTAACTTGATCTTCTACTCATATGCTATAGACACAAAGATTCAATATTATATAAATTTATATGCATATATATCTAGCAAAATATATACATACTTAAATAATTTAGTAGATATAAAATAATAATTGAATTTTAATAATTTGGTGGGGTTTAGTCGTCCAAATAGGTTGGTTTGAAAAATTGGATCAATAAGGTAGTTTTGATTTTTTTTTGGTTAAACATCAATTATAGTTTAATTGGGTTCGGTCATAAGCAAATCTGGTATTTACTGAGTCTGATCGGGTTTTGGATTAATATTGGGTTGAGATACAGTCAGGTTTGAGTTTGAATGCAGGTCTGTGTGGTCAGGTCAGAATATACTCTTGCCGGGTGCCGGTCAGGTCTGGGTAATCATAGGTTAGGTTTCGGTCAGGTCTTGGGACTGACCTTCACAGGTCGAACCAGGTTCAAGTCGTGTTAATATCAGGTTGACCCAGCGGTCAGATCTGTTTCTGACACCACTATTGTTTTATCCACTTGTCCAACAAGTAAGCTGTAAGCTTAGCTTCCTTGTCGAGCAAGTAAATTAGTATCTTGAGTGTTCTTCAGCTGGAGACTTGTGCAACGATGTCTGAATCCGCTTAGTCCTTAGCCTTGGCTCTGCTCCCGAACCTGCAAAAAGGGACCCACCCTGGAGGTTTGGGTGGTGGTTCCCCCTCCGATGCTTAAGTTAGATATCAGGAGTAGTGAGAGAAAGTAGAGATAGAGAGAGAAAGTGAGAGAGTATTTTATCAGAGTAACTTTGCACTGTTTGCATTGAATGCCTTTTCTCTTGATTTCTGGAGTATTTATAGTGATAGCAAGTTGACAGCTAACCTTAAAAACTAACCTACAATAGTGGCCTCTGATTGGTTGAGGAATCAGATCATGACATGTGGCAGACCAGGACTGGTGGATGTCAATTAACCACTCTCCTTCAGCTATCTTGCACTACTGGGCTCTGACTGTTGGGCCAGAACTTAAACCTTTTAACTCAGCTGAGTGTAGCCCTGAGATTCAAGGCTTTTCTCCTTTTTAACTAGGGTGACACGTGTACGACTCTGATGAGCCTAAGTGCCTTCAAGAGAGCCGTAGATGTTAGACTACAACATTTGCCCCTAAAAGGGCTTTTACTGTCGGCCCATCTGACGGTTAAGGCCCTTTTACCCTCAAGGTAGTTCAATTTGAAATGAAGTGACACGCCTTCTTCTGGGTTCTACGGGTCATATTCGACCGTTGTATTCTCTTTTCGGTCATTCTTGACCGGCTCCACAGGTTTCTTATTCCTCTATAAATAACCTTGGTGTGAAGACATTTAATCATTTAACACTTCGAACGAATTTTTCTAGAGAGAGAAGCTCTGCGAATTTCCTAGAGAGAGAGAGAGAGAGAGTGATCGTCCAGCTTCAACATTCTTCACCGAATCGCCCAGACGTTCTTAGCAAGTATCGTTTCTTTGATCTTTTCATTCTTCTTTATTCTTTATTTTTTTTCTTAGAAAATCAATAAAATGGAATCATCTTCGTCAAATAATCCTAGCCGACCAAGAGCTTGTCTTGACCCTAGAACGATACTTCTTCTTCGGCACATTCTAGAGTTGGGCCTCTTCTGGCCGAGTACATATATTTTCATAGTTTTGGCCGAGAAAGTCAGACGACCCAGTCTTTACCTGTGCTGGGTAATCTGACGCGCGTCAAGCAAACGACCCGTCTAAGACGAAAAGCAATAATCCCATCAAATAGCTCGGATATGGAGGAATCCACTGGACGGGTGCCAGATGAGGCAAGAGAGGTCCAAAGTGCTCAGCCTTTGGACAGGCCTCCTTTTGGCAATGATGCAGAAGACTCCGAAATAAAACCTGAGACCAGTACTTCTGGCAGGGATGCCGATATGGCGGAGATTGGCGAAGGTAATAATGGTAGCGATTCTGAGGCTGCCGAAGAATCAGACGAGGCCTCTACTACCTCGTCGGAGATTAGAAGACGTTTAGGTCCCCTCTCTGATCCTGGCTTCATTTTGGTCAACCGTAAGTGGTTAGAGAAACTAGGACCAGACCCAAATTACTTATCGTCTTTCATGCCCATGCCGGGCTTTTCCTTTGTCATTCCAAATAAAGACGCGACGATCCTGAGCGATCCCAGGAACCATTTCGCCGTCTATAAACTGGCCTTAGATGCGGGATTGAGGTTTCCCCTCCATGACTTCATAGAACAAGTGCTGCAGCACTACCATATCGGCCATAATCAGTTGGCTCCAAACGCTTGGCACAACGTCCTGACGTTTATTGCCGTCTGCGAGCTACGCGGCCTAGCCCTTTCTCTTCAGGACTTTACCCACATCCATTATGCGGCCAAGGTACCTGGGGCCGTGGACGGGACATGGCTCAGCATCTGCAACCGCCCTGGCTTCCTGACGGCTTGCGGTTGGCCGAGGATAAAGGTATATATTTGAAATCATCTAAGTAAAACTCTTCGTCTATAATTCATTTGACGAACACATTTTTATTATTTGCAGACTCGGCCAGACAACGCCTCAAAGCATCTTGGACGGGGGAAATCAGCATGTCCAAATTTACAGACAACCTGTGGAAGGAGTATGCAAAGAGTAGTGCCGAGAAGAGGGCCCAAAACATTGGTAATAAATTTTTTTTTTTTTTTTTTTTTTTGCCGAGTATCATTTCAGCTCGTCTGGAATTGGCATCCAATCTTTGGACGAGGGTCACCCAAAGAAGGAGAACGTCCAGACATGGACGGTCACCTTCTTGGGGCCATACTCGTTTGGAATTGGCATCCAAATTTTGGACGAAGGTCACCCAAAGAAGGAGAACGTCCGGACTTGGGCGGTCACCTTCTTGGGGCCCATACTGCCTGGAATTGGCATCCAATTTTTGGACGAGGGTCACCCAAAGAAGGAGAACGTCCAGACATGGACGGTCACCTTCTTGGGGCCATACTCGTCTGGAATTGGCATCCAATTTTTGGACGAGGGTCATCCATAGAAGGACATCCATACTTGGACGCTCACCTTCTTAGGACCATTCTTGCCTGGAGTTGGCATCCAATTTTTGGACGAGAGTCGCCCATAGAAGAACGTCCGTACTTGGACGGTCACCTTCTTGGGACCATACTCGTCTGGATGTTTGTAAATCACTTTTCTTTTCTTTTTTCGACGAAGATAGCATGAAGTAGGAAAACGTCCATGTTTGGACGGCTACCTTCTTCGGGCCACCTTCGTCCGAAGTCTTGTAATAGTACTTATTTTTGTTCCTTGGACGATCGATTTGATGTCTTCTTCACTTTTTGCAGAAAAATGCTCCTACAAACAAACTTCCACCTGGGAAGTCGTCCTCGTCCAAAAAGAGGCCAACTACAGCCGCTGACCAGCCTTCAGCGAAGAAGCCTAAGGGCTTTACAAGGAAGGAGGCAGATAAGATGGCTTCTGCTGGCGAGGTTGGGGAGAGAAGCATGCCTCCCCCACAAGCCAAGGCTCTTAAAAAGGAGCCTTCGACTGTTGTCCGGGTAGCGGAGGGAAAGGGTGCACATGTAGCTGTTCCGCTGAGCGTTTTGCCGGCCAACTCAACTGAAATCAACCCAGAGTCCGCCTTGGCTTTGGCTGCGCCGGAATCTGAAACTGCTGCCGAGAACTATCCAGGGTTCAGCGGCTCGGTGGCTAAGCTGGTGCCGCAGATGCCTTTAGCTGTTAGAACGACATCACTTTCATCTGGTGAGTCGTATTACCCCAACATAGTTAGGACGATGCGGGTCGGTGGACGGTCTATGAGTCCGTCCAATAGACACGCCATCGTCTTTCCTATAAAAATAACTGACTCTCCCCCTCTTTCAGATAAGGGCAAAGGCCCTTCTATTCCCCCAACTCCTCCCATCGTTGATTCGGACGAGGAGTCTTCTCCTGCCTTCGCCAAAATGTCAAGCCTGGAGAAAGAGCGGCTTAAGCAGGAGCTCTTCAAGTGCTACCCCGAATCCTACATTAAAGGATTAAGGGGAGCGTCAGCTGGGCATGTGGGCTACATGTCTCAGCTTGCTGCCGAGGTATTGTTTAATGTCTTCCTTGTTTTATACTTGTACAAATTTTGACTCGGCAACTCGTCTAATAACTTGGTTTGTTTTCATTGTTCCAGCTTCCGGCTCGCAGCATGCTAACTGAAGAATGGGCGAGGGAGCTGAGAAAAGAGAATAAGCATCCCGTCCATCTCGCTACAACGGCAGGCGATAAGGCCATCCATGACATTGAGATGGCTAATACCCTCCATCGTCAGTCACTGGACGCCTTGGAGAAGAGATCCGCAGACCTGGAATCCAAGAACAAGAAATATCTTGTTACCATCAACGATCAGATCAAGGAGCGGGACCATTTGAAGATGATCATAGATACTCTCTCTACTGATCTAAAAGGTGAGAGGGATGTGGCTCTTATTGCTGCCGCTGAGCTGAGAAGGGAGAACATTCTCCTAAGGGTGAAAAATGCCCGTCTAGAAAGGTCGGCGGCCAAGGCCTTCGATGATGCCAAGGAGGGGTTGGCTCACATCGTCGAAACCTCTAAGGACTGGGCCGTCAAGGCCTTCGAGATGCTGGCTGAAGCTGAGGAGGTCCCGAGCTTTGTACGTCATCTGGAATATCAGCAGAGTGTCCATCGGGGTATGGTGTGCGCCGAGGAACCTCCGGAATTTCTTGATTCCGACGACGAGGCTGCAGCTGCGGATGGGAACCCTGAAGACGAAGCCGAGGATGGGAAGCTTGAGGACGACCAAGAAACTCCCGCTGAAGATGAAGCCTAGTTTTAGGTTTATTTTTCCCAGTTTCTTGGCTTGTCTGCCATTATATTCTTAGCCCTTCAGTAGTCTTAAATTGTAAATCCTTGCTTATTGATATATATATGAACAACTTTTTGCCAATTGCCGGTCTTTAATTTTTTTTTTTTACAATTGCAATTTGGCTAAGTATAACTTTAACTTCGTCATGATCGTTGAACATCCTGCTCAGATTTTTAATCTTTAAAACTTGTCTCCGAGTACCAGAAGGGACTCGTCTGAGACGGTTTGCAAAATGCTCATACTAGAAGATTGTCCTCCTTACCCTTGGACGATTACCTGTTATTTTATGAAATATTCAAGTATTTGTTGATAATCGTCCTTGATTTTTGGACAATCTACTTGATTAGACGAGTCTTGCCCAAAGAGGGAAGACGGCCAATGCACGTTTGAGTTGTGGACGAACCACTTTCAAGCCGTTTTGCTCGAGCTACCAACATTCGTCCTACACTATCAAACCATCACAGATGCATCTATTGGCTAGGTCCTAGTTTCTGGACGACCTGCTCTCTTTAGCTCGTCCTATAGGCTTCTATCATCCCCCCTTTCTTGGGCTTAGCTCAACTGTACATGGAGGGAGAGCCAAAGTCCAAGAAGGAGAGCGGCCATCCTTGGCTGAGCCTGCTGAAGTTGATGGACGAGCTTGAGATACATGTTCAAAGCATATTTTAGCCGGCTTCCTTGAGGGAGCAACACTCGTCATTAAGTAGCGATCCCTTACTAGGGTCTGGACTACTTAGCTGTCCGTGCTTTTGAAAGTAAGTATCCTTTACTAAGGTCTTATTTCAGGCCAGCTTTCTCTCAGAGACTTTGACGTTACTCTTACTAGAGGTTTTGTCAATTTGACGGCCATATATGCGTTATATTTTTGGCCGGTCTCTTTGAGGGAGTGATGTTCGGCGTAAAAGTGAGCAATTTTGACGTTCTGCTATTGTTTGTATTTTTGTCCAAGTTATTGTCACTTTTAGACGAGTAACTGATTTAATGCCCCAAAGTGAAGTAACTTGGTGAAAATAAACAAAGAGATAAGAAAGTAGGAATTGTATTATATGGATTTTGCTTAGCTGAATGCCAAGATGCATGTATTCAATTTTTTTCTTACTAACATGTGCCGTGGCACTTTGGAGTAACTACAAATTACCCTACAGGTATCTGACGAAGATCTGAGTTAGACGTGGTACTTCTTTAAGTTATCAGAATTCCAAGTACGCTGAATAGGTCGTCCAGCTAGATCTTGTAGACGAAAAGTCCCACTGCGTAACTCCTGGACAATCAGATAGGGTCCTTCCCAATTTGGGGTTAGCTTCCCTAACTCTTTAGCTCGTCCAACCGCTTTCATCTTTCTAAGAACAAGATCCCCCACTTTGAGTGGTCGTCTAACAACTCTTTTGTTAAACTCCCGAGCCATACGCAGTTTGTACAATTGCATTCTTAGCAAGGCATTGCCCCTGACTTCTGGCACTTGGTCCAAAGCCGTGCGTAATGCAGCCCTGTTGGCATCTTCTGTGTACAACATGACTCGCAGGGTGGGTTCCTCAATATCAATGGGCAATACGGCCTCGTGCCATAGACTAACATGAAGGGCGTCTCCCTGTAGAGTTCTTGGCGGTTGTTCTGATGGACCATAACACCAACTGCAGCTCTTCAACCCATTGTCCCTTGGCGTGCTCTAGCCTCCTTTTGATTCCATTTGATAGAATCTTGTTGAAGGACTCTACTTGCCCATTGGCTTGTGGGTGGGCAACGGCGTGAAGTGTGCTTTTATTTCTCTTTCCGCCAACCACTCCTTCGGTTTAGGCGTTTCAAATTGTGGGCCATTATCAAAGACAATGGACTGTGGCATGCCAAAACGGGTTATAATGCTTTTCCAGATGAAGCCCTTGACGTCGTTTGTTGTTATTCCTCGCATGGCCTCAGCCTCTATCCATTTAGTGAAGTAGTCAACTGCCACTATCACAAACTTCTTTTGCCCAGGCGCCACGGGGGAAAGGTCCTAAGATATCCATGCCCCATTTGGCAAAAGGCGGAGGGAACAAGATGGGGGTTAAGTAGTTGGACGGCTTCGATGCACATTTCCATGCTTCGACAACCGTCACACTTCTTTGCATAGACTAAAGCATCCTCCTTTAAGGTAGGCCAAGTAGTACCCCGTCCTTAAAGCTTTCTCCCCTAAAGCTTTTCCCCCAATGTGAGAAGCACAAGCTCCTTCATGGAGTTCTTTCGAGAACCTCCAGGACCATCTTCTCTCGGTGACGCACTTGAGCGAGAGGCCGGTTGAATGACTTCTTGTAAAGTGTCTCGTCCCATAGCTCAAACCACTTGTCTCTAGCCTTCACATACTTAGCCTCTACAGGATCTGAAGGCAATCGTCCCGTCTTCTTGTATTCTATGATCGGCTCCATCCAGACAGTCCCTCGGCTGAGAAACATAATCTGCTCTTGGTCGATGCTCTTTTTGGGTTTGACTTCCCAAAAAACCATTCTTGGCACATCACCTTCAAATTTAGCCGGCCAATTTCGAGAGAGCATCTACTTGATGATTTTCTGACCTTGGTACTTGGTCGAGGACAAATCGTTTTAGTGGCTCTATCTCATCTTTGATCAGTCGCATGTATTTGCTCATTGATGCTTCTTTGCATTCAAAATCTCCATTAACTCGGGCGACAACTAAGAGGGAGTCCGATTTGGCCTCGATCTCAACAGCTCCAGCCGCCTTGCACATTTTGATTCCAGCTAAGAGTGCCTCATATTCAGCTTTGTTATTGGACGCTCTGAACTGGAATCTTAACGCATATCCAAACTTGTCCCCCTCGGGAGATTGTCAAATGATTCCTGCTCCACATCCATTGACTGTGGACGATCCATCAACCATGAGCGTCCAATGCTTCCTTCCTCTAGCCGGGATCGGATATTGGCTCTATGGTTGGCCGAGTAAGCTCAACTATAAAATCCGCCAAGGCTTGCCCCTTAATGGCTTTCCTTGGTTCAAATGATATATCAAACATGTTAAGCTCAACCGCCCATTTTAGCATCCGCCCAGCGGCTTCCATCTTCTGTAGAACTTACTTCAAAGGTTGATCAGTGTAGACGATTATACTGTGTGCCAAGAAATAAGGCCTCAACTTTCTGCTGGCCATGACTAGGGCCAATCCAAACTTCTCGATTGGAGTATACCTATTTTCCGCATCTTTGAGCACATGACTCACAAAGTATATGGGAACTTGGACGGTCTCTCTTTTCAGCCAGAAGGACGGCACTCACGGCTTGAGTGGACACTGCCAAGTATACAAACAGTTTTTCCCCTCATGGGGTCGACCAACCTAGGAAGCTGCCGAAGGTGATCTTTGACGCGCTTGAAGGGCTTGCTCCGCCTCTGCTTGTCCATTCAAACTTGGCCTTTTTCTTGATCGTGGCAAAGAAGTGATGGCACTTGTCACCCGACTTAGACAAGAAACGTCCAAGGGCGACCAAGCAACCCGTCGGTCTACACACTTCCTTTGTCTTTGAAGGAGACTTCATATCTAGAATAGCTTGAATCTTTTCGGGATTAGCCTCTATACCCCTCTGGTCCACCAAGAAACCTAAAAACTTCCCCGACAAGACTCCAAAGACACATTTCTTTGGGGTTCGCCTTTAACTTGTATTTCCCGAGAGTTTCAAAAGTTTCTCTCAAATCACCAACATGGCTTTCTTCTTGACGGCTCTTGACTATCATATCATCAATATATGCCTCCATGTTTCGTCCCAACTGCAGCTGAAAAACATTATTGATCAATCTTTGAAAAGTGGCCGGGGCATTGCGCAGGCCGAATGTCATCCTCACCAACCATACAAATCCTTTTTCGTAATGAAAGACGTTTTGTCCCGATCCTCTCGGCCACATCGGAATTTGGTGAAAACTCGAATAGGCGTCCATGAAGCTCAAGAAAGCATGGCCGGCTGTGGAATCTACTAGACGATCCAACTTAGGCAAAGGGAAGCCGTCCTTGGGACAAGCCTTGTTGAGGTCCGTGTAGTCCACACACATCCTCCAAGTGCCATTGGGCTTTGGCACCATGACCACATTTGCTATCCATTCCGGATAATAAGTCTCTTTGATGAATTTTGACTCCAACAACTTCGAACTTCTTGGTCGACCGCCTGGTTTCTAGCCTGGTCCCAAATGCCTCTTCTTCCGACGAACGGGTTTCAAATTTGGATCAACATTCAACCGATGGACGGCTACTTCCGGATCAATTCCAGGCATCTCTTCAACGCAATAGGCAAACACATCTTGAAACTCTTTCAGCAAGTGGACTAGATGACCCTTCAAATCAGGACTAAGCGAAGATCCTATGTTGAGAGTCCTCTCTGGACGAGCTTCATCCAGACGTACCTCTTCAGGGGCTTCCACTAGCTCTGGACGTTCTACTGCTAGTCCCATGATGGCCATGACCTCTTCAGACGAGGAGGGTTCTTCCTTGATGATTTCATATTTTCTCTTCTTCTTTGGGGAGATGTTCGACGCCTTCCTTGAGGGAGCAAGAGGCGTCCGAGGGCTTTCAATGGTCGGTTTTAACGAGGCGACTTGGTCTTTGACAAATCCGGACGTTTTCCTCTCGCTAGCCATCTTCGTCTGATCTTTCTCTATTCCAGACGTTCTCCTTTCGCTAGCCTCCTTCGTCTGATCTTTCTCTATTTCAAACGTTTTCCTTTCGCCAGCAACCTTCGTCTGATCTTTGCTGCCTATTTTCCATGATGACGGCTTGAGGGTAGTCAAATAACACTCCCTAGCCACCTGCTGGTCTCCATATAATGAGCCAATCTGGCCATCATCACACTCATACTTCATCAACATCAGGTGAGTTACTATGACTGCTTTGATATGATTCAGAGTTGGTCGTCCAAGAATGACATTGTAGGCTATCAAGTCTCGGACCACCAAGAACTTGATAAACAAGGTTCTAGCTGCATCCTTTTCTCCCACTCGAACGGGCAAAGTAACAGTTCCCATTGGATGGATGACTCCTCCCCCAAACCCTATGATGGGATGGTGAACGGGAACTAAGTTCTTCTCCTCAAACTTTAGTCGGGACAAGCAATCAGCACTAATGATGTCCATCGAACTTCCGGTGTCGATCAGGATCCTTCTTACTCTCAAGTTTGCTATTTTCATTTCTACAACCAAGGGATCATCATGGGGAGTCCTCAACCTGCCCCGATCTTGTTCACTAACTACCACCCTTGGGAAGGGCTCAGCCTTCGTCTGATCAGCTAACAAAACTTGGCCGAGCTCCTTGAGGTAGTTTTTGTGCCCTCTATTGGTTGGTCCCCCAGCAGCAAACCCACCTGAGATTACGAGAACAACATCTTCGTCGGTGCTTGCACTCTCCTTCTTCTTGTTATGCCAATCATCTTTCCTTGGAAACTTCCTTCCCCCTTGTGGCATATAGGAGTTCATCTTTCCCTTTCGAGCTAGTTCCTCCAAAGCTCTCTTGAGGTGCTTACATTCATTAGTCTCATGACCACAATCCTTGTGGAAGTGACAATACTTGCTCTTATCCCTATTTCTATAAGGTGTTTTCATCTCTCGCTTGGAGCCTTCAACTCATATTGATCCTTAATCTCCATGAGAATGGAGTATTGGTCTTTGTTAAACTCAATAGGATTGGATGAGGATGGCTCGGCCTCCTTCCTCTTGCTCCTTCTGGACGAAGTGGTGGTAGCGGCTATAGCCCAGGTCTCGGCCTTTTTGGGGTTGCTCTTCTTTGGCTGAGCAACCTCTTCAGGCTTCTTAGACTCGGGAAGTTTTGCTTCAGCACACACTTCGGTAGCGTGGATAAACGCTTCCGTTTCTCTTAAAGCCTCAGCAAGAGTGGAGATTTTCTTCTTAACAAGATCAAACTTGAAACTTCCTGGCCTTAGAGCCCTGATGAAGGCGTCAAAGGCTACTCCAGCATTAAGATCTTGGATCTGAAGTGCTTCTAGGTTGAATCTCTTAACGAAACTTCTAAGAGCCTCCTTAGGTCCCTGGACGACCTTGCCTAGGTGCATGTTTGTCTTTTGCTCTTGCTTGTTGGCAACAAAGTGATCAGGTGAATAATAAACCGAGCTCGGTAAAATTATTGACTGAATTGGGGGGAAGATTATTGAACCACTTCTGAGCTACCCCCTTCAAGGTAGCTGGGAAATTCTTACACCAAGTAGCATCGTCCACTCCCTGGACGTACATCTGATGTTTGTAAGCAGACAAGTGATCATCAGGATCAGTTGTTCCATCAAAAGGCTCAATGGTTGGGAGTTTTGCCTTTGGGAAGGGGGGCGCCTCCATGATCCTGGCCGAGAATGGGGTAGGCCAGTGGATCCGGAGGGCTCCCAGCTGTCCCTCAATGGGTATGAACTCCTTGCGATATTCTTTCATTACAGGATTGGATGAAGTGTTTGCAGGCATTGGACGCCTATAGACCATGGGCTGAGCCACTGTCATCTCCTGACGTGGATGAACAAGAGAGTGACTTAAACTTCGTCCTTCCCCTCTGGACGACAACCTCAAAGGCGAGTCTCTCATGTATGGTGTAGATCCTGTTCCTGATCGTTGTAATGCAACAGCTTTCTTTGCCTCTAGATACTCTCTGGCATCTGTTTCCATTCGGCGCCCGCTTGGACGAACATGGTCCTGAGTCCTCACCACTAGGTTCCAGTCCATCTTCCTTCGTTGATCATTATCCTCTCGGTGCTTTCCTCTTTACCGTCCTCCTAGAGGGCTCCCGACGAACATGTCGACTAGGGCTCGGACGATCTACTTGAGGACGTCCTCTAGGACGAGGTGGATTGTTAGCGGCGCTCCGGGTTATGATGAAAAAACAACATATTGCTTTTAATACGTTTCTGGGACGACCTCCGCCATCCTAGTCCGAAAATCATTCGAACATTCTCCAGGTGGGCGGCAATCACCGGACGATCTAGATTCACTTGGATGACCTAGGTTCTTTGGCTTGGTCGGGGAACATTGACGATGGATGGAGGTCTATCTCTTCCTCGAGGTGGTCTTTCATGCTCCATCGTATCTTCGACATTAACTTGAAGGCTTCGATTCCTAGCAATGTTGGACGACCGACAATCGATCATCGTTGCTTCTCCCCACAGACGGCGCCAAATGTTTTGTCCACTTGTCCAACAAGTAAGCTGTGAGGCTTAGCTTCCTTGTCGAGCAAGTAAATTAGTATCTTGAGTGTTCTTCAATGGAGACTTGTGCAACGATGTTCGAATCCGCTTAGTCCTTAGCCTTGGCTCTGCTCCCGAACCCGCAAAAGGGACCCACCCCGGAGGTTTGGGTGGTGGTTCCCCCTCCGATGCTTAAGTTAGATATCGGGAGTAGTGAGAGAAAGTAGAGATAGAGAGAGAAGTGAGAGAGTATTTTATCGGAGTAACTTTGCACTGTTTGCATTGAATGCCTTTTCTCCGATTTACGGAGTATTTATAGTGATAGCAAGTTGACAGCTAACCTTAAAAACTAACCTACAATAGTGGCCTCTAATTGGTTGAGGAATCAGATCATGACACGTGGCAGACCAGGACTGGTGGATGTCTATTAACCACTCTCCTTCAGCTATCTTAGCTTCTTTGGCTCGGCTGTTAGGCGAAACTTAAACCTTTTAACTCAGTGAGTGTAGCGAGAGATTCAAGGCTTTTCTCCTTTTTAACTAAGGGTGACACGTGTACGGCTACGATGGCCCAAGTGCCTTCAAGAGAGCCGTAGATGTTAGACTACAACAACTATGTAGACCACTGTATTATGCTTTTCAAGCCTTAAACTTTGTTATGGCATGCCGTTTTTAACCAAAAAAAAAAACTCTCTATTCCTGAAGTTGTTGATGTTTCCGTCCGAATTACGCGTCATTCTACAATGTTTTTTACGGTGATCATTGATGTTGACAATTTCCAATGTCATCAATAATCAATCAAATATTTTATTTTATGTGGTGATAGTGTATCATGATAACAACATATCCCATAATTATAGTACAATCACGTTATGACGCAAGTCACGCAACAGACAAACTATAGATAACGACTATGTTTGGCACTAGTAGCTAAAAATAAATTGAAATTGATAAATTAATTAAAATCGATAAGATAAATGCCCTGTTCTTTTGAACTTATTTTCAGCAAGAATAAGTAAAAATAAGTTCAGTTCAGCAAAAATAAGTAAAAATAAGTTCAGTTCAACAAAAATAAGTTTAGTATTACTATTAATGTTGTAATTATTATTTTTGTTTTCAATATTACTATTAATATTGTTATTATTATTAATATTATAATTATAATAACGATGAACTTGTAATTTTTTTTATTGTTTTATTATTTATTATTTATTATATTTATTAATATTTATTATTGATAATTTATTGTTATTTATTATTTTAATTAATTATTATTATTTATTATTTATTTCAATTATTATTATTTATTATTTAATAATTATTATTTATTATTTGTTATTTATTATTTATTATTTATTATTTATTATTTATAATTTATTATTTATTATTTATTATTTATTATTTATTATTTATTATTTATTATTTATTATTTATTATTTATTATTTATTATTTATTATTTATTATTTATTATTTATTATTTATTATTTATTATTTATTATTTATTATTTATTATTTATTATTTATTATTTATTATTTATTATTTATTATTTATTATTTATTATTTATTATTTATTATTTATTATTTATTATTTATTATTTATTATTTATTATTTATTATTTATTATTTATTATTTATTATTTATTATTTATTATTTATTATTTATTATTTATTATTTATTATTTATTATTTATTATTTATTATTTATTATTTATTATTTATTATTTATTATTTAGCAAAAATAAGTTATGTTCAGCAAAAATAAGTAAAAATAAGTTCAGTTCAGCAAAAAGAAAATAAGTTCATAAGAATAGGGCCAAAGTTGAAAATGATAAGTTGCTGGAATTGATAAGGTAGATGATTAGCTTAACTGTTTGGTAAAATTAGTTGCTTAAATTGATAAATTATTTTGGCAAATTAGGCTCTGTTCTTTTGGACTGAACTGAACTGAACTGAATTGAATTTGTCTGAACTAAACTGAACTGAATTAAACTGAACTGCTGAAAACTGTAAGAGGAAACTAACTGAACTGAATTGAATTGATTTTTCCTGAACAGAATCGAATTTGTCTAAACTGAACTGGATTTTCATTAATTCAGTCCAAAAGAACAGACCCTAAATTGTTATCAAAATTTTAAATAGACTTTCCAAAATTTCAATCACCTGATTTTGAAAAGGTGAAAAATTTAACTTATCATTTAAGTCATTTTTAACCACATGAAAATTTTATTTTAGGTACTCCCCAAACACTACTAATCATTAAATATGTTAGCACTTTATCATCTAAGATAACTAAAATGCTTCCCCAAATAGAGCCAACATGTCCCATAATAATAGTTAGGTTTTTTCTTATAGGAAACCCCTAATATTTTAGTGTTTTCTACCCTCTTCGTTTTTTTTAATCTACACACATATATTTTTGTCTGTTGTTTAATCTATTACTGTTGCTTTTTTTATTCTTAGTAACATGTTTCATATACTTTCTTCACTTTTCTATCCATGTCATCCACTTTTTAATATTTTAACCCACTTTTTAATTAATCTCCTTCACTTTCGAGTTTCTCTCTCCACATTCGGAAAGAGTGTGGCATAACCTCATTTTTTTTCTAAATTGTACCCATAAACTATTATATGCTCTATATTGTACTCCATCATCATGTCAACGTTAAGTTGTTCATTAGTTTCTTATTTTCAATTCTTTAGAAATTATATTAGAAGCGAGAGAAGTTCTTTGGCTTTAAAAAGTTGGATGCACTGAAGCAGTAGAGTACATTCTTCATACACCTAGGTATATCATGTGCATGGTACACCCAAAGCTATTTTTTGCTCATTTGATCATTTGAAGGTCTACCTATTAATTGATTATGCTCATTTGGAGGTTTCAAATGAGTAATGAGCAAAAAAAATAGCCTTGGATGTACCATGAGCATCTGGCACCCGCAGTGATGATAAAAATTCCCAAAGCGAGTACAAGTAAAATTTACCTCCTAATATCAGTATAAAAAATTCAGGTACAAATTGGAAAAACATATAGAGTATGCGAAAACGCACAGGTAAAGAATAGAAAAACCGATTTAATTTAAATGTACGACTTTCATACAAACAGAAATTGGTTCATGTCACATACATGCATTTGAATAAAAAGATTAAAAGAGGTAGCAAAATCGTTTTTGGCTTTTGAATGCCAGAGTTTACTAGTAGAAGTATATGTTTAATGTGAAGTATTGCTTTGTTAATTGCATAGAAACAAAAATTGGCTCATGTCACCTACATTTCCTAAGGCAGAGTTGCCAGTTTCTGACTCGACCCCTGAAACTGACATAAATCGATTATTAATTCATCCCATTATAGCCAGGGAGGTAGTGACTTATTTAGAACCCATCCGAACAACCAACACGAACTCAACCCATAACCTGATTTAACCCGATAATACAGACATGAGTCTGATCCGTGACCCACCCGAATTTTTGTTGAGATTAAGGGTGTTTTGTATTCAATTTTTGTCCCTGCCATGAATGTTGCTAATCCTTGGAGGAATTTTATCAATGCTTTTATTCAAGTTGCTCAAGAGGAGTTGAAGCAACCTGAAGTTATTGTTGTTGGAGTCACACAGAAAGTCTGTTTGGAGTCTTTTGTTATGCTTGGTAGAGAAACATCATCTTTCTCTCTCGATAGTGAGTGCAAGTTAGAAGTGGAAGCTTTACTGAATTGGGAAAATCTGCAGATTGGTTCTTTAACTGAGTTAGAGTGTAAGGGTAGTTATGTTAAGGAGCAAAATGTCTCTTGTGATTCTATTGGTTTGTTGAGCAGTGATCATATCATTAATGCTAGTGGTTCCAATGAGAAGGTGTCGTCAAATCCAGAGAGGTCGTCAGAGAGTGTTGGTTTAGATAGCAATGCCTATTCCCTTTTATCTGCGAATAAGATGTTTATCAATGAAAAATCAAATTGTGATGATGGAAATAAAGTTTCATTTTGTGCTAATGGAAATGTTAGGAATGTAGTTTCTGCGTGTGACATTAGTAATGATTAAATTTGGTCGTTTGAATCAAATTCAAGCAATGTTGTGCCAAGTTCTCCTTTTCAATGGACAAAGAAGAAAATCAATGTCAGTTACTTCGCCATTTAGGGCTCCATCATAACTTGGAAAAGAATGATCAATCTCAAATTCTTCACCATCTTGGGTTCCACCATAAAATGGAGAAGAGAAATGGGGTCCAAGTAGCAAAGAGAGGGTGTAGTAAGAGATATCCTGGTGGCTAGTATAGTGTTCATGTCATTGAAAATGATTTAAGGGTTTTATGAGCTTCTTAGGTGTTTTGTTTTTGTTGTCCTTAGCTTCCTAGCTTTGTGGCTGCTGTTAATGTTGGGTGTTGTTGCTTGTGCATGGAATTGGTTGGAGTGTGTTATTAATATTTATCTTGTTCTAGTGATCATTTTGTTTCAAGTTGTCGTTTTTTGTATTGTTTGGCTGTAGAAGTTGGTTATCTTTGTCATGAGTTAGAGGTATAGTCTTGGTGTTTGAAATGTTGCTCATAACTCTAAATTGAGTTTTTATGAAATGAAATAAATTAAAAAAAAAATAACATAGACATTATAATTTTCTACTTTATATAATTGAAGTTAATTATGTCCGATTTATATAATATATGGATCCCGTGTAGTTTATTGAGTTCAAAACTCTATCTTTTAATCATCAAAAGCTCTAATTATCCATTTTTTTATTCTAAAATTATAATACTAATAAATATATTTTGTGACATGACAATACTATGTGGCGCCTAGACTCTTCGTGAAAAAGATGTAGACTTTTTGAAATATTCACTGATGCCATTTGACTATATTTTTTGTGCGACATACAACAACCATAGTTATAAAGTAATATGTTATTGGATTTTTTTGTATATGCATGTTGATAATATCAACTTTATAAGTTTCTTACAAAATACAAATCAACGATATTAATTATTATTAAGAGTTTTCCAATGTCGAGCATTATAGTGAAAGCGGTGTAACTATATTCAAATAAATGAAGTCATATTATTTGTACTCAATGTGCAAAATTGACCACTAAGAATCTAGTATATATAACTTTTGATCTTCTAATTCTAACATGAATAGGATTTGTATAAAGTTGGAGGTAAAAACACATCCTTTTTTTTTTACAGAAATAGGGTTTCGTTGGTAATAGATAGCCAGACGGCACTTACAAATAATGCCTAAGAAATCTAAAATTCCAACACAAATACATAACACCTTAGAACTAATTATATTGCATATTCGATCAACAATAGCCTTAATAAAAAACTTCATCTGAAGCAATACAATATGTGATTTAGCGATGTCTGGCTTAAGATTGTAACACCCCGACAATTCTCTTTTCCAAAATAACTTTTAATATAAAACTCATAGAATTATCAAAGCATTATCGCCCGTGTGATAACGTATCGGCTTATTTATAATTTTGCAGCGGAAAATAAGAATAATAAATAACTTTGAAAGTAAAACTTAGTCAACCAAAAGTGAACTCCCAAAAGTCAAACCAACGTCAAACCAACAATAAGTCAAAAGTCAACTATAAAAGTAAAAGTCAACTATAGATAACAAAACTCAACACAAGCTCTCCAATTTCCCGAACCCACAATGCATCATCTTAAAATCTGTAATCGACGATGCTCTATTGATCCCGAGAGACTGCTCACCAAATGGGTCATCACAGGATCAATAAGGCATAGCCATGATCAACACATACACAGAAAGTACGTAATCAGCAAAGGTGAGTACTACATAGTAAATAAGTATAAAACCGAACATGATACTAATAAACATTAAACAGGGATAAATAATAATATAATAACATAACAGACTACTTTACTGAACAAAATTCCACAACTAATAAATTAATTAATTTGGATGGAATAAGCAATGGAAAGAGTTGTCCAAACCGAACCAGTCTTCAATTTAGACGACAAAATACGGGCGCGACTCCGTACTCCCCTAACCTACGATATCGAGGAACCTTTAAATAAAAATAGGACACGGTGATCAATCCGGTCCCAAGAAAAGCCACGGGCTACCACAATGTACTCCAACTCATACTAGTCTAACACTTCAAACGTGCACAAATCTAAAGCTATTGCTATTCACTTTCCACTTTAAGTGATTAATAATTTATTACTTGTTATTAGTCACAAGTAGAACAAATAATATAATCATCAAATATACATAAACTTCCATTTTTATCTTAAGATTAGATAAGGTGATCAACAACTTGACAATCCAAGAATAACTCCAATATTAAATCCATAACCTTTATTTACTTGTTGAACCAAGTCAACAACCAACCCTTTCATAGGTTAAATAACCAACTTACCAAATGAGGCCCTCGGTCCTCATAAAATAATTAAATAATCCAAAGGGAACAACATGATTCAATCATGCTTCAATACCAACATAAATATTAATCCCTCATGTGAATTAATAAAATAAAGTTCTCAATCCCATATGCTTGTATCAATCATCCATACAAACATAAGATCATCATCATAACCAACTTGCTTCACACAACGGCATGATACTAAAATAGTTCCCTATGCATGATACTACATAAATCCCATCCTTAGGACATGATACTAATTCCAACCCACACATGTGTAGACAAAGTTCGAGGCCACTTTAACAAGCTTAAAAGTCGCCTAAAGAGTATTCTCCGCCTAACAATAATCAACATAACCAAAATCAATACTCTTAAAAATTTCCAGCAATATTAAAATATTTCAAACCCTCTTTAAAAATGTTTAAAACCTTTCCCATCATTAAAAATCCAATTATTAATACTCCCTAGTATAGTACTACTATACTAGTTGTTCAAAACCCTTAAAAACTCATACGTTAATCATAAAAACTCCATTATAAGCATAGTTATAAAATTTCCAGCAACTTATAAATCATTAAAACCCTTATAAAAGACACTTAAACATAATTAAAATCATAAGAGTACTTAATTTTATAAACTAAAATATACTAATATGATTTTCCAACTCATAAAACCCTAAAAATTCATGCTTTGACATTTAAAACCCTAGTTTAAAAATAACTATTAAATCTGAATTTTTAACTACTTCATTACATAAACTACATAATCTTAGATTCATATTTAAATCATCAACTATAACTTTAAACAAAACCATATTAAAACAATTCTTGAAAATATAAACTTTACATTAAATATAACTTGAGGAGGAAGAAAATAACCAAAACAAAGAGAGGAGGGAGACTCGGCAACATAAGGGCAGTGCGGGTGTTGGTGGCTCGCCGGCGTGGTCGGCGGTGGCGGCGATAGCTGCTGCTGTCAACGGTGGAAGAAAACCGAGAGAAAGGAAGAAAAAAGAGAAAGAAGAAAAGGAGAGGAGAGGGCCAAAAAAATAGAGGGAGGAAGAGAGAGAAAATAGAGTGCGGGAAATTTTTGGGGTTTGGGGGTTTATATAGTTTCCCCCTTTTGGCCTTAGGAAAAGGTGTTTGGGTTAAAATAATATTTAATAGTTGGATGGTTTGTGTAGTTGGGTTCCTCTAACCCAATTTAAATTCTCTATACTAAACCAAAATGTGTTTTAAGCTATCTAAATAATTCTCAAAGTATGACTATGTAAGAGATTTGACTATTTAAAATCATTAAATAAACTTTCAAATAGTCAACCTTTCAAGAAGTAAATCATTTAAATACTAAAATATACTAATGCATATATAAATATACATTAAAATATATTTATAAAATTCATAAAATTACGGGGGATTACAGTATACCCCTCTTAGGCCCTGTTCTTTTGAACTTATTTTGGCTGAACTGAACTGAACTTATTTTATTTTGCCTGAACTGAACTTATTTTTGCTGAACTGAACTTATTTTTACTTATTTCTGCTGAACCGGACTTATTTTTACTTATTGTTCTTTGAACCGAACTTATTTAAATTTGAACCGAACTTATTTTTCCTTTGAACCGAACTTATTTTGGTGAACTTAACTTATTTTTGCTGAACTAAACTGTATTAACATAATATTATCAATACTTATTATTATTATTTTATTATTTTATAATAATAAATAATAAATAATAAATAATAATAAAAATAATAAATAATAATAAATAATAATAATAATAAATAATAAATAATAATAATAAATAATAAATAATAAATAATAATAATAATAATAATAATAATAAAAAAATAATAAAAAATAATTGAAATAAATAAATAATAATAATAATAATAAATAATAAATAAAAAATAATAAATAATAATATTAATAATAATAAATAATAAATAATAAATCATAAAAAATAATATTAATAATAAAAAATAAAAAATAAAAAATAATAAAATATAAAAAATAAAAAATAAAAAATAAAAATGAAAAAAGGAAAAAATAATAATAATAAATAATAATAATAAATAATAAATAATAATAATAAATAATAATAATAAATAATACATAATAAATAATAAATAATAAATAATAAATAATAAATAATAAATAATAAATAATAAATAATAAATAATAAATAATAAATAATAAATAATAAATAATAAATAATAAATAATAAATAATAAATAATAAATAATAAATAATAAATAATAAATAATAAATAATAAATAATAAATAATAAATAATAAATAATAAATAATAAATAATAAATAATAAATAATAAATAATAAATAATAAATAATAAATAATAAATAATAAATAATAAATAATAAATAATAAATAATAAATAATAAATAATAAATAATAAATAATAAATAATAAATAATAAATAATAAATAATAAATAATAAATAATAAATAATTAATAATAAATAATAAATAATAATAAATAATAATATTAATAATAATAAATAATAAATAATAAATCATAAAAAATAATATTAATAATAAAAAATAAAAAATAAAAAATAATAAAATATAAAAAATAAAAAATAAAAAATAAAAATGAAAAAAGAAAAAATAATAATAATAAATAATAATAATAAATAATAAATAATAAATAATAATAATAAATAATAATAATAAATAATACATAATAAATAATAAATAATAAATAATAAATAATAAATAATAAATAATAAATAATAAATAATAAATAATAAATAATAAATAATAAATAATAAATAATAAATAATAAATAATAAATAATAAATAATAAATAATAAATAATAAATAATAAATAATAAATAATAAATAATAAATAATAAATAATAAATAATAAATAATAAATAATAAATAATAAATAATAAATAATAAATAATAAATAACAAATAATAAATAATAAATAATAAATAATAATAAATAATAATAATAATAATAATAAATAATAAATAATAAATCATAAAAAATAATATTAATAATAAAAAATAAAAAATAAAAAATAAAAAATAATAAAATATAAAAAAATAAAAAATAAAAAATAAAAATGAAAAAAAGAAAAAATAATAATAATAAATAATAATAATAAATAATAAATAATAATAATAAATAATAATAATAAATAATAAATAATACATAATAAATAATAAATAATAAATAATAAATAATAAATAATAAATAATAAATAATAAATAATAAATAATAAATAATAAATAATAAATAATAAATTATAAATAATAAATAATAAATAATAAATAATAAATAATAAATAAGAAATAATAAATAATAAATAATAAATAATAATAAATAATAATATTAATAATAATAAATAATAAATAATAAATCATAAAAAATCATATTAATAATAAAAAATAAAAAATAAAAAATAATAAAATATTAAAAATAAGAAATAAAAAATAAAAATGAAAAAAGAAAAAATAATAATAATAAATAATAATAATAAATAATAAATAATACATAATAAATAATAAATAATAAATAATAAATAATAAATAATAAATAATAAATAATAAATAATAAATAATAAATAATAAATAATAAATAATAAATAATAAATAATAAATAATAAATAATAAATAATAAATAATAAATAATAAATAATAAATAATAAATAATAAATAATAAATAATAAATAATAAATAATAAATAATAAATAATAAATAATAAATAATAAATAATAAATAATAAATAATAAATAATAAATAATAAATAATAAATAATAAATAATAAATAATAAATAATAAATAATAAATAATAAATAATAAATAATAAATAATAAATAATAAATAATAAATAATAAATAATAAATAATAAATAATAAATAATAAATAATAAATAATAAATAATAATAATAAATAATAATAATAATAATTAATAAATAATAAATACTAAATAATAAATAATGAATAAAAAAAATAATTAAAAAAATAAAAAATACAAATTCATCGTTATTATAATTATAATATTAATAATAATAATAATAACAATAGTAATAGTAATATTGAAAACAAAAATAATAATTACAACATTAGACAAGACTAAACTTATTTTTTTGGCCGAACTTATTTTGGCCGAACCGAACTTATTTTTGCTTTGAACCGAACTTATTTTGGCCGAACCGAACTTATTTTTTGCCGAACCGAGCTTATTTTTACTTATTTTTGGTGAACTGAACTTATTTTTACTTATTTTTGCTGAACTGAACTTATTTTTGCTGAACTGAACTTATTTTTACTTATTTTTGCTGAAAATAAGTCCAAAAGAACAGGGCCTTAAAAGAAATTTCGTCCCGAAACTTGGCACGAAAACTCACACATTTTCAAAAGTTTTTGACTTAACTTCCATTTGGAAAATATTTGTGTCACACTTGTTCACACTTTTACCAACTTTAAAACCACTTGTGTTACTCATGAACACATTTTTCATGCGGAGAACCAATTTATTTTGCACCAACATGTGCAAATCGCCAAAATATGCATAAAAATGAATAAAAATACTATAAAATAAGAAAAAAGCGCGAAATTCAGTCGCATTCTATACCCCCTTAAAGAAAACGAGTTACGCCCTCGTAACTCACCTCATGGAATAAATCTAGATACTTTTTCTTCATTTCATCTTCGGCTTCCCACGTTGCCTCTTCGGACTTTTACAATATTCACATCCTTATTGCGTGTACTACGCACCTTTTTATCCAAAATTTTCACAGGCCTTTCCTCATACATGAGGCTACTATCGATTTGGATTCTCTTAGGCTCCAAAACATAACACTCATCGGGGATATATCTCTTGAGTTGGGAAATATGAAACACATCGTGCATTTTCTCAATTTCCATAGGCAAAGCCAACTTATAAGCTACCTTCCCAATTCTTTGGAAAATCCCCTATAGGCCAACATACTTAGCACTTAATTTGCCCTTTTCCCAAATCTCATAAATCCTTTAGTCGGTGATATAACACCCCGTCCTTCTACTACTAAGATACTAAACAATATCTAATCAAGATATACTAAAAAGACGTTAGCGGAAATAACGTCAGGACGGTTATGCTACTCTAAAACAATAATTAAAGATAATCCTCAAATCAAAGTTTCATAGCTTCAAAAAGAAAAGTAATATCCGAGAAAACATTATAGTTCTAAATAAAAGAAATATCCCAATTATATCATAACATCAATCCAAAAACAACGAGACATGCAAGTCTCCCGTTAAAACTTAGATAAAAACTAAATGTCCTTGAAACCTAGCCAAAAGTAGGACTCTCTATGGTCTGCATAGAACTCATCTACTAAAAAGACTACCAGGAGCTTCTTCTCACTACAAACCCTCACTATGCTAGCCCAAGCAGTCACAAGTCTAGCAGTCATTTCCATCTGCAAGGATATATTAAATAATTCCACAGTCAGTGGGGAGTAACTAGCAGTTCTCCCATAACAAAAGCAATCAAAGCACGATTCAGAAATAGATTAATACGAAAGTAAATCATACAATCATTATAACAATAACATGCATCTAAAAACCATAAAGCTCATAGGTAATACAAATGATCATCAACATCAAGTAAACAAGACATAGTGAGTGAATCAACTCTAGAATACTTAAATAATAATAAAACAAAAGTACAACAAGTTATTGAGTCAGAAACCGAACGCTACTGAATCGCAATTCACTTCCTAAGGTTTGTCAGATCGCAATCTCCAGGTCAGTCTATGGGCTTTCGTTCCCCACTGCATGTGTCTAAGAATGGCCAAACTCCCGATGCAGGGTAGAACACGCATAACTCCCTGACCTCTCGGACGACAACAATTAACCCAGGTGTACCCCTAGTTCGCAAACCAGGTGGTTGGCATGTTGTTCACCGGGGACTACATCTATCCCACCGGATATTCTTATCTCAAGATAAAATCATGCATATCATCAAAGTATCATTCATCTTAAAATATTCATCAAAAAGGGATGCTACCCGGCCTTATACCCATAATTCATCAAAAACAACTCTTCATAATTCCTCAAAATTAATAACTTACAAACTTTCAAGAAATGTCTCCCACAATAAACACTTGAACATCTCTAAACATCAACAATGATATTAAACTAGTTCTTACAACACCAACAATTCAATCAAAAATACATCACCAATTAACTTCAAAACTTATTCATTAAAAGAGTAGTAACAATTAATCATTTTCTTTCATAAATCAAACATAAACATAAGGATACCCAATAATACTTACTGCAACCTACTGAACATCAGCAACTAAAAACATAACAGATTACAAATTATTTGTGATTAACAAGCTCTCAAATAATTTAAAAGAGTATCCTCAATTTCACAACAAAAACCCAATTATAATTATTAAACTAATAAGTTCGAGCAGTAAAATCACACAAAATTATCATACGACCCTAATGGCTCTACTGGCATGGTAAAATTTTTATTTATAATTTTCGGACTCCAAAAATATTTTTAAACTTTAATATACAGATTACTCAATAAAGCCAATATTGTAATTAAAAATAAAAATAAACGCCCAAAAATTACCAAAAATTTACATAACATGCATAAACTCACGGAAATACATAATATACAAAGAAATGAATTTTTGGGCCTCCAGAAATATTTTTCATGATTTATATACTGACAGAAACGAAATTTCAAAAACAGATATATCAATTACATAAACCTGTAAACAGTAGGCAAAAATTATTCTAAGGCATGGAATACATACTACACATATAACATGATCCAAAAAAAATAAATTCAGCAATTTTAACATTTGTTTAATAATTATTATGTAAATAAGCCAAAAACGCACAAAACACCAATTAAATCAAATAAATACTAAAAATCAGACGAAAATTATTTTTATTTATACAGTACTCACACAGCATGCATCAAGTATATTCATGTCAAATGTTGTTAATAATTTCATTCAAAAAGTATTTTAAACAATTCCTAGCGTAATAATCTAATACCGAATAATACCCTAATCACTATGGTTGTAAGATAACTACTAGTTACCTGGATCGTCGGAGGCGAGCTGAATATTTCTGGAAAATCCCGTTATAGGCGTGTACTCCGCTCCTTCTACAATCCCCAAGCACCAAGTACAAGAAAGAGGCAAGTAGAACAAGTCACGAACAATTGATGAAGAATAGGAAATGAAATTTTTTGAGAGAATGATGAAGATGATGATGGCCGAATTTCTTGGAATATTGCAGCAATGGAGTTCTGATTTTTAACCAAAATTTGAAGTGTTTAAAGGTTGAAGTTAATAGTTTCATTAAGGAGAAATGATTAGGGGGGTTATGGGGGTTACAAACTACAAAGGATCATCAAATAAATAAATAAAAAAATGAAGAAGAGAAGCTTCTTCCTTCTCCTTCCCCTTGGCCGGCTGTCCAAGCCCAAGAATCACCAAAAAAAGATTTCGGACCAAGTCATCAAGGATCCATGCAACAAAAGTCCGCCATGCGATAAATCGTTAACTTCCTAAATCGCGCCTAAACTTTGAAAATACTTAATAATGAAAATAATTCCAATAAATTATATTATAAATATAAATATAAATATAATAAACACATTAGCACGCCATAAAAATAAAAATAATAATTCGGCTCCCAAAATTATAAAATAAAATTCATTAATTTAGAGAAAATAATAGATTTAGAAAAAAAATTTGCGAAAAAAAAAACTAGGAGCAAAATTATGGGTTGTTACAGGTGATACTTTCAAAAACACTTTATCACCTACCACGAATTCATCTTCTCTTCGCTTCAAATCAGCATAACTCTTCTGCCTATCCTGAGTAGCTTGAATTCTAGCCTGAATCAACTTGACATTCTTAATAGTCTCCTTAATAAATTCTGTCCCCAATACTATATTCTCATTAAAATCATTCCAGCAAATGGGACTTCTACACTTTCTTCCATACAATGCCTCAAAAGGAGCCATCTTGATGCTCGCATGATAGCTATTGTTATTCCAAAACTCAATCAAGTCTAAGTGATCTTCCCAACTACCTTGGAAGTCAATAGCGCACGCTCTTAACATATCTTCCATAGTCTGATGGGTCCTTTCAGCCTGACCATCGGTTGCAGGGTGAAAAGCAGTACTCATCTTCAATGTTGTCCCACGATTCAACTGGACCTTCTGCCAAAATTTCGAGAGGAATCTCAAATCGCGATCTGAAATGATATCTGTTGGGACCCCATGCAATCTCACCACATGCTTGATATACGTCTTCACAAGTTGCTTCTTCTTCCATGTCTCTTTGATCGGAACGAACACGGTGGACTTCGTCAGACGGTCCACAATAACCCAAATAGTATTATTGCCGTTTCTCGACTTCGGCAAACCAGTCACAAAATCCATGGATATAGAATCCCACTTTCATCCAGGAACCTCTAAGGATTGAACTTTCCCCATTGGTCTCTTATGGTCTATCTTCAGTTCTTGATAAGTTAGACACTTTGACACGAATTCAGCGACTTCAAGCTTCATTTCGGCCACCAATAAATCTCCTTAAGATCCCTATACAACTTGTCACCCCCAGGGTGAAAATAATATGGAGTATTATGCCACTCATCCATAAGCTTCCTCTTAAGCTCTTCACATTTCTGTGGTACACACCACCTTCCCTTGAACCTCAAGCTTCCATCATCATGAATCTTAAAGTCGACTTCCTTGCCTTGATTCATCTTCTCCTTAATCTTATCTAGGTGCTCGTCTCCAACTTTACCCTCTTTGATCTCATAGAAAACTGACAACCCTAGTGACAAAGCACTCAATCTTGCCTCGATCTCCCCAGGATATAAAATTTCTAAGCTAAGCCTTTGCATATCTCGGTACAATTCCTCAGGAACTACCAACACATTCATGCTACGGCTCGATGATGCGCTCAAGTTATACGATGTTCTTGTGGTATTTTAGGTGCACTTTGCTAGGGGTTTGATTGTAATTGTTGACATTCGTGTCTTATTTAGCTCTTAGCGGGAGTTCGGAGCTTTGCGAGATAATTTGTGTTAACGTCATGTATTCCGAGCTTCCAAGGTGAAGTGCATTTGATCCGAGCCAAGCTCTCGTGATCACCGCAAGCCTAAGCATCATCGCCAACCCATCCAAGCTCACCCATCGAAGCATCGCACGCCCAGCTCACCAGCAGCCCATCAAGCACAAGCATCGCCCATCGCAGCATCATCACTCGACCATCGCGAGCCAGCTCGAAGCATCGCCAGCCCACCATGTCTGCCCAGCTCTCATGCGCGCTCATCACCGCACGCTCAGCAGCCCAGCGCTCATCACCGCACGCTCAGCAGCCCAGCGCTCATCGCCCAGCTCGAAGGCCCAGCGCTCGCGACTCGCGAGTTTCCTCGCACCTCGCGACTGCCTTGCTCGCACCTCGCGAGTATTCTCGCACGGTGCGACCTGCGTGTTTTCGCCAAATTCTTCAGCTCGTTGCGAAGGCAGTAGCTTATCGCACGGTGCAACCTGTATCGCACCTCGCGACCCCTAGGTCGGTTTAAATGACGGCTGATTTTTGAGCTTTAGTATAAATACTAAACTTTGTTTTTAGACCTAGGGGGGCAGCAGCCACAAGGGGATGGAGTTTCCAAAACTCCACTCCTCTCTTGTTGTCTCATCTTTTTAGTTTTTATTTTCTAATTTAGTCTTTGTAGATTTCAATTATGGGATTGGCTTATGCTATGCCGATTGTAGCTTGAACCGTTCTTGAACGAGATTTATATGGAGCTTCAAGCATTATTGTGAGATCTTTCTTCTCTATTTATTTTCCTTGATTATGGTTTAATTTCTATGCTTGCTTTCAATGGTTTTTGCATGATTATGCTAGGAACGTTACTAGTTTGATTGTGTAATTAATCTAACGCTAGATTTAAGAATAGAATCGGATTGTTTTATTCTTTTATCATTTGGTAGCAAACTAGGGAGTAATTTAGATGCTGATCATCTTGGTTATTTCTTGGGGAAATTGAATAAACTGTTGAACGTTTATCGCTTGTATGACGTTAGCAGGTCTGTTGGTTCTCTGTGTTTATTGCTGCTATTGGATTGAACTTAGACGCAGATCGGACTAGGTTATCCTTTAGTTAGAGTTTTATAGTCACGCTGATCGTGCTATTCAACTAGGAATAAGGAGAACACGAGATTAATTCTCGACAATAGATAATTATGGAAGTAATTAGAGTGGATGTTCAATGACCGATAATGAATTGAAGTGTATGTTAATCGGATTCAAGATCCTTCCTATAATTGATTTCTCATTTTGTTTATATGTTAGTTGTAGTTTAGTTATAATCTACTTGAAACCCCCCTTTTGTAATTATAATTAGGTTTCTCGGCCCTTAGCTTAATCTAGGTTTCGAATCACGCTAAGTACTAAACTCGTCCCCGTTTCCCTGTGGATTCGACCCCTACTTCCATTATACTACCTTAGTGTAAAAGAGAGTAGGAGAAATTTTATCTTTGGCCGGGCGGCGGTGCACGACGACGCATCCGCGGCCCGCCCAAATTTTGGCGCCGTTGCCGGGGAACACGGTGTTACTTGTTTATATTTAGTGTATGCTTTTGGGTTGTATTGCTAATGGTTTTTGTTTATGGTTAATACTCGTGCTACTAACCAAGAACCTTTGCAGTACGATCGAGATCTAGAACTAACCCTTTCCAGGTTGAGAAGAGAATTGCGTGAAGACTTTAGAGAGCTCCCTTTTTCGCTTCAATTTGAAGAAGAGATGCCTCCTAGAGTTGAGCACCGCACTTTAAAGGAGCTCACTGCTCCTAACCTTGACCAACAACCTTTGTGTATCACATTTCCGGAACCGGAAGTGGGGGACACATTTGAGCTAAAGTCGGGGTTGATACATTTGCTTCCCTCATTCCATGGGCTAAATGGTGAAGATCCAAATAAACATTTGTCAGAGTTTCATGTGGTATGCAGCAGCATGAAACCAAGTGGAGTTTCCGAAGATAGAATCAAGCTTAAAGCTTTCCCCTTTTCGCTAAAAGACGCAAAGAAAGGACTGGATGTACTACCTTCCGTCCGACAAAGATCACCACTTGGGCTCAATTGAAAAAGAGCTTTCTCGAGAAATACTTTCCCACTTCTAAATCCTCTACATTGAAGAAGGAGATAAGTAACATTGAGCAACGAGGTGATGAGTCTTTTTTACGAGTATTGGGAGAGGTTTAAGAAGTTATGTGCTAGTTGTCCATACCACGGTTATTCAGAGGAAGATTTGGTGCTATACTTCTATAATGGCTTATGTGATGAGGATGCTAGGATGGTTAATGCAGCAAGTGGTGGATCCATTGTGAATAAAACTGCACTCGCTGCAAAGGAACTGTTAAATGAGCTTGCTGAAAGCTCGAGGCAGTTTAGTAGAAGGTCTGGAACTCGACGTGTGGTCTCCGAGGGTTCTAGTTCTTCTAAGCCGGAAGATCAGTGCAAGCTCTCACATCCGTGATGCGAGACTTCATAGTGAAAGAGAAAACTCACCAAGTGAAGGCTTGTGGCATTTGCTCTTCACATCATCCAACTGATTTTTGCCCTCATCTACAAGAACCGAGTGAAGAGGTTAAGGCGGCCGATTTTCAGGGCCAAGGTTTCCAGAAAAGATATGATCCATATTCTGGTACCTACAATTCGGGATGGCGAGATCATCCTAATTTGAGGTACGGGAACTCATCGTGGAACCAAGCGCCGCCACAGCCGGTATAACCGCCCACCACCTCCTTATTCGAGAGCACCGGAGCAAGGAGCTCCATATTTTCGGCCACAAGGCCAATCACAGGGACCGAGTACCGGCATGTCTACTGAGGATATGATGAATGCTTTAACTAAAAATGTCACTAACATGCAGGGAAATATGGTTCAGTTTCAGGAGGAGACCCGTTCGAGCATCAAGAACTTGGAGAGCCAAGTAAGCCAAATGCGGGAGGCTGTAACCAAGTTAGAGGCTAGGGATTCGAGTGCGGTTTCCGTCCCAAATAGAACTCAACCCTAAGATGAACGTGAGTGCTATCACATTGAGGAGTGGAGCGGAAATTGCAAGCAAAGAGAGGTTGGTGGTTCGAGACAAAGAGATAGTGGAAGAGGTGATCGAGCATGAACCGACGGCGGATTGTACATCATTGCCACCTCAACAAGAGGAGAAAGTCAAAAAATCACCTCCTCCACCATATGAACCAGAGCCACCATTTCCCGAGGCATTAAGAGAAACCCGAAAAACAGAGCGCACCAATGACATTTACGAAATCTTTCGTAAATGTGAGGTAAATATTCCCCTTTTTGATGCTTTAAATCAAGTACCTAGGTTTGCTAAGTTCCTTAAGGAATTGTGTACTTCGAAAAGAAAGCAAAAACAAAAGGGAGTGCAAAAAGTGATGGCTAGCGAGCATGTCTCTGCTATCTTTCAAAAGAAATTACCTCAAAAGTGCAAGGACCCAGGCATGTTTACCATCCCCGTACTATAGGTGACACCATGTTTCCTAAAGCCATGTTAGACTTAGGTGCGTCAATTAATGTGATTCCATATTCATTATATAAGTCTTTGAAACTTGGCAATTTGCATGAAACCGGTGTGGTGATTCAATTAGGCGATAGATCCAATGTTTATCCTAGGGGTAAATTAGAGGATGTGTTAGTTACGGTTGGGAAATTGAAATTTCCTGCTGATTTTTATGTTTTGGAGATGGAACCGATAAGCATGCCGCCCCCATCCTTTTGGGGCGACCTTTCTTGAAAACATCTTGCACTAAAATTGATGTTTGCGCTGGTTCTTTGACCATGGAATTCGAGGGAAAGGTAGAGGCGTTTAAAATCGATGATTCTAAGCCTTTGATTAAGGATGATAACCCTCTTTACTCTATTAACATTGTTGACTCTGTTTTGCATGATGTTCTTGATATTGAGCATGTTGATGAGTCGATAAATGTTGATGATGTCTCGGTTGAGGATTGTGCCTCTCCTACTAACATGCAGGGTATGGTGCCGGAGTGGAAAAAGCGGAAAAAGCCTCCTGATTTACCACCTTGTTTTGAAACTGTACCACTGACGATGCATTGCAAGAGTTCTTCTCCGTTTGTCTTGCAGGTACTCGAATTGGAGGTTGACATGGAGCCTCCATTGTCACACATGGAGCACAAGCCCAATTTTTGAGCTTAAGGTATTAAGTCGAGCTAACGACTTTAAACAACAGCGCTTCTCGGGAGGCAACCCGAGACCCCAACACCCCGAGACCCCGAGACCCCTTTATTTTCTTTCTTTCTCTTTATTTTTCATCAAATTTCCACCACCACAACAAATTTTCTTTCACCCACCACCCACCCACTAAAAAGATCCACAACCAATCTTCATCCACTTGGAACCAAAATCCACAAAAGAAAACCCGTTGGGAGGACTTCAATAGCTAGGAGTTGGTACACTAGAGGATTGAGATTGTTAATGTATCTTTTCGATCTCTTAAGCTAGGTGCAAATCTCACAAATTCAAAACTTTTGAGCTTGTCATTTGTTTGAGTGATTCGAGGGAGAGGTTTGTGAGTTGATTTATGAGATTTGAGTTGGTGTTGTTAAGAAATTTGAGTTTGACGGATTATTTGGTCATGAGTTTTGAGCATTCGATCTTCGATTTACCCGATTTTCGAATTTCTCCCCCCATTTTCAGTTTACTTTTCTTCTAATTGTCGACACATTGAGGACAATGTGTAGTTTAAGTAGGGGGGAGGGTATTCTCATTCATTCTCATGTATCTATGTTGTGTATATTACTTTCAATTTGAATGAAAAAATGAAAATGAAAAGAAAAAAAAAATGAATGAAAAAAAAAAAAATGAAAAAGAATATAAAAAAAAAAAAAGTGATGAAATGAAACCCGCCGAGTTGAAAACCCACAAGGATGGGCGACTCAGGCAAAAATGGGGGCCCGGATAGGTTGAAAACCCGAAAGGGCAACTTATGCAAAAGAGTGGCTTATATTGAGCGGGTAAGATGGTGAGATAAAAAATGTGAGAAGCTAGGATGAAAACCCGAAAGGGCTCCTAGGCAAAATGAGAGATTAAGAGAGAATTATGTATTTTGAAGACTCATTTGCCGGGGATTTGTTTTGGCTTTCACTTTCTTTTGATTGTTTGTTTTTGGGAGTAAGTATGGAATTTATCCCTTTTTGTCTTTGTTCCATAGCTTGCTTATATAGGTTGGTTGTAATAGTAGTAGTAGTTTATCTTTTGAAGTTTTAGGCGAGTTGTCATTTTGATTGTGGCGTTGGAGTGAGTTCAATTCCTTTGAGATCCTTCAGGATTTGAGCTCACATTTTGGTTGTCGTTTGGTGATTATTGTTGTCGCGTCTTTTTATTTTTCGGTGAGCTCGAATCTAAGTGTGGGGGAATCATCGTCCCTTACGTTTAGGTTTTTGAGCGGATGTTGTTAAGATGTGATGATGATGATGTAGTTGATGGGGAGTGTAGGTTGGTGTCGTTAGTTTGGGTGATGATTTATTTGGTGATCCTCATTTTGAGTTTACTCGAGGTCGAGTAAAGTTCAAGTGTGGGGGGGTATTTGATGCGCTCAAGTTATACGATGTTCTTGTGGTATTTTAGGTGCACTTTGCTAGGGGTTTGATTGTAATTGTTGACATTCGTGTCTTATTTAGCTCTTAGCGGGAGTTCGGAGCTTTGCGAGATAATTTGTGTTAACGTCATGTATTCCGAGCTTCCAAGGTGAAGTGCATTTGATCCGAGCCAAGCTCTCGTGATCACCGCAAGCCTAAGCATCATCGCCACCCCATCCAAGCTCACCCATCGAAGCATCGCACGCCCACTCACCAGCCCCCATCAAGCACAAGCATCGCCCATCGCAAAGATCATCACTCGACCATCGCGAGCCAGCTCGAAGCATCGCCACCCACCATGTCTGCCCCGGCTCTCATGCGCGCTCATCACCGCACGCTCAGCAGCGCCCCGGCGCTCATCACCGCACGCTCAGCAGCCCAGCGCTCATCGCCCAGCTCGAAGGCCCAGCGCTCGCGACTCGCGAGTTTCCTCGCACCTCGCGACTGCCTTGCTCGCACCTCGCGAGTATTCTCGCACGGTGCGACCTGCGTGTTTTCGCCAAATTCTTCGACTCGTTGCGAAGCGCAGTAGCTTATCGCACGGTGCGACCTCAGATCGCACCTCGCGACCCCTAGGTCGGTTTAAATGACGGCTGATTTTTGAGCTTTAGTATAAATACTAAACTTTGTTTTTAGACCTAGGGGGCAAAGCCACAAGGGGATGGAGTTTCCAAAACTCCACTCCTCTCTTGTTGTCTCATCTTTTTAGTTTTTATTTTCTAATTTAGTCTTTGTAGATTTCAATTATGGGATTGGCTTATGCTATGCCGATTGTAGCTTGAACCGTTCTTGAACGAGATTTATATGGAGCTTCAAGCATTATTGTGAGATCTTTCTTCTCTATTTATTTTCCTTGATTATGGTTTAATTTCTATGCTTGCTTTCAATGGTTTTTGCATGATTATGCTAGGAACGTTACTAGTTTGATTGTGTAATTAATCTAACGCTAGATTTAAGAATAGAATCGGATTGTTTTATTCTTTTATCATTTGGTAGCAAACTAGGGAGTAATTTAGATGCTGATCATCTTGGTTATTTCTTGGGGAAATTGAATAAACCGTTGAACGTTTATCGCTTGTATGACGTTAGCGTGTCCGTTGGTTCTCTCGTGTTTATTGTCGCTATTGG
The DNA here is from genome assembly GCA_947646795.1 of Beta lomatogona. NCBI lineage: Eukaryota > Viridiplantae > Streptophyta > Magnoliopsida > Caryophyllales > Amaranthaceae > Beta > Beta lomatogona. Next base: position 1,495,708 of record CANSNZ010001095.1, on the reverse strand, counting down.
ATTGAACTTAGACGCGAGATCGGACTAGGTTATCCTTTAGTTAGAGTTTTATAGTCACGCTGATCGTGCTATTCAACTAGGAATAAGGAGAACACGAGATTAATTCTCGACAATAGATAATTATGGAAGTAATTAGAGTGGATGTTCAATGACCGATAATGAATTGAAGTGTATGTTAATCGGATTCAAGATCCTTCCTATAATTGATTTCTCATTTTGTTTATATGTTAGTTGTAGTTTAGTTATAATCTACTTGAAACCCCCCTTTTGTAATTATAATTAGGTTTCTCGGCCCTTAGCTTAATCTAGGTTTCGAATCACGCTAAGTACTAAACTCGTCCCCGTTTCCCTGTGGATTCGACCCCTACTTCCATTATACTACCTTAGTGTAAAAGAGAGTAGGAGAAATTTTATCTTTGGCCGGGCGGCGGTGCACGACGACGCATCCGCGGCCCGCCCACTCGACTTCCTACTCAAAGCATCGGCAACTATATTCGCCTTCTCTTCATGATACTGAATATCAAGGTCATAATCCTTGATCAATTCTAACCATATTCTCTGCCTCATATTGAGATCCTTTTGGGTGAAAATGTACTTCAAACTCTTATGGTCGGTAAATATTTTACAAGTTGCCCCATATAAGTAATGTCTCCAAATCTTCAAGGCAAAACAATAGCAGCTAACTCTAAATCATGGGTAGGATAATTAACCTCATACGGTTCCAACTGACGCGATGCATACGCGATCACCTTCCTATTCTGCTGCATAACACATCCCAAACCATTCTTTGAAGCATCACTATACACCTCAAATCCCTCATCTCCATCAGGCAGGGTTAAAACGGGTGCAGAGGTTAAACGCTCCTTCAAAATCTGGAAAGATTCCTCGCATTTCTCACTCACTACAAGAAAAGGCTAAATCAACGACTGCTTCATTGCGACGGTTAAATTAACGATCGTTATTCTTTCACTCAGCGACTGTTTTGATCCGTCGTTCACACCGACTGCTTTTAAAGTGGACAGGGACAGATAAATAGTCGTTGTTTAATCAGCAACCGTTTAAAACATTCGTTGATTTTATTATTTTAAATTTCTAGTTTTTTTAGCTTTGGCGACTGTATCAAACGGTCGCTGATGGAAAACGAGATAAAATAAAGTAGGCCTCTTCATTCGATTTTATTTGAGAGACAAAGGGAAGAGAGCGCGCGAAGTAGAAGAAGCCATTGAAGGCCGAGGTCCGACCTCCACCTTCCTCCAACGACCGACAACACATTATCTCTCTATTTGCCGCCGGTGATGCCTGAAGCTTCATGTTTCTTTTTTTATAATTTTTTTTTTTACTCATCAAACCCTACTAATTGGGTTTTTGAGATATAGGTGGCCCAACACCACCGTACGTCGGCCGTCCGACTGTCGCCGCTTCTAATTCTATCTCCTCGCCGCCGGTAATACCCAAACCCTACGTATTTGATTTTTTTTTTTTTGAATATTTGGTACTCACCAAACATGGCAGCACAAAACCAAGGGGATCTATTTGATTCTTATATTTAGAGAGCAGATTTGGATCTAGATGGTAGAATTAGTGGCGCTGAAGCTATTTTTTTTTTTCAGGGCCCAAATTTGCCAAAGCAAGTTCTTGCTCATGTCTCGTTCTCTTTCTCTCTCTCTCTCTCGCTTTTTCGCTGTATGTCGTAATTTCTCTAAGTTATTATGTGCGTTGTTAAGCAGCTTTGAGTTTGGAATTGAGGTGTTTTAGCTGAATTGATGTGAATTTAAGTTTATTAAGAAATGTTTGATATTGAATTGGTTGATTATGGTGGAATGTAGTTTGAATTTGTTTGTAGAATGACGAGGGTTATCGTTGGATCGTTCGAAATTTTAGATGAGTGAGATGAGAGCATAGGCATAGGATGATTAGAGTATTCGAAAAATAACTGAGGAATAAGAAATAGGATCTTGAATGGTTTGATGGTTAGACCGATGTATTTATTGCTGTAAAAGTATTTCTAACTACTATAATGTCGTGAAGCTAGCTCTTATCTTGCCACTGGCGGTGTTTTGGAGGAATAACGTAGCTTTATCCTCAACTAGTCCAGACTGTTAGGAAATGGTTCATGTTTATCAGTTGTTTGAATGCCGGAGAGGCATATTTTGTAGCATGAAATTTGCTTGGATTTTGAAAATGAATATGTTTTGAAAATGGGGAAACCTCATGTTCAAGTCATTTCTCGAGTGTATTGGATGGAAAATTGCTGGAAATTTGGGAATGGAAGCGTTTCTTTAACAGGGAATCTTGTGTCTGAGAGGTTTCCGTTCTTCATAAGTCTCTGTCATAGATCTCTGCCCTTTAACTTGTCAACCCCCTCTCCCCATACAAAAGCATCGTTTCTCTGAGTACCGGTTTGTAAGATTGGTAATGGCTGCTTTTAACTGATTAATGGAGCCATTGAACATGTTGTAGTTTATTTGATACTTACTGAGAGTTGTGATAGTATGACGATGATGGTTTTTGGGATGACAATAGTGATGATGAACTAAGCGAGGATGGGTATTCACTTTGATTTGTTTTCGAAACACCCCCTCCCCACCACCGATTCTTCACAGCGTTCCCCTTCGAATTTCGAAACAAAACCCAGATTTTCGAAACACAATCTCCCTCCCCATCGAATTTCGAATTTTGTTTAGGGTTCAGGGGAAGGGGACGGGGGTTCACCCGGGAAGGGGAGGGGGTTAGTGACGGCAACTGGGGAGGGGAGTGGAGTTCGCGTCGGCAGTTGGGGCGGGGGGTTCGCGGGGGAGGGGAGGGGGTCGGCGGGGAAGGGGAGGGAATCAACTGGGGTTTGCGTCGGCGGTTGGGGAGGGTGGGGGGTTCAGCGGGGGGAGGGGAGGGGGTCAGCGGGGAAGGGAAATGGTCAGCGGGGGAAGGGGAGGGGTGGTGGTGGTGAGGGTGGTGGTGGTGAGGGGGGTGGTGGTGAGGGTAGTGGTGGTGATGGGGTGATGTGGCGGTAGGGGTAAGGGGTGGGAGAGGGGTGCTTAGGGTTAGGGTTAGGGTTAGGTTTAGTGTATTAGATTAGGGTTAATGTTAGGATTAAGTTTTGATTTAGGTTAGTTAATTAGGGTTAGGGTTGGATTAGGGCCTAATAACTAACGGATGTGTAACGCCGTCAGTCGAAAGGGCAAGGGAATGTTTTTTTATCAAACGTGAGGGGTATATGGTGAATTTGGAAAGTTGAAAGGGTATACGGTGCAAAAAAAAATTGTCAGGGGTATATGGTGAAAAAACCATTTATTTAATTTTCATGACATTTGAAACGAACTTAGTTGTTTATTTTACGATATGTTTGCTGGTAGTGATGCTAGACTAACGATTAATCTTATCCACAATGATTTATATATTTGTTGGTTTTTTTAGGCAATCATGTCTAATCCTAAGGGGCGCTGAGGTCGAGATGGCTTAGGTGGAAGCCAAGGTCGTGGGAATTTGATTCCCAGTGAGCTTTTTCAGTCACCAGAACTACAAGAAAGCCAGATCCCTATCGCAGAGACACAGGGAGATGATTCATAGGCACATGACTTTAGTAACCACATACTGGAGACTCCGAACAGTGATATGGAGGAAGGTGAAGGGTCAAACCGTGCACCAAAAAAGGTTTTAAGCCCTACTGGATTGTGGTAAGTTCGTAAGCTAATATATGCTTCATGATATTTGTATCAAATGATATTCACAATTCACGTGTTTGTTTGGTTTTCAATTCAAGTTTGATAATAACAGTTTAGTGTTTCCATCACTGACATTTTCCAGGGCCATTTTCGAAAACCTTGGTTCAATTACAGTGAGGTAGACGATGCCACGAGGATGCATTGGTGGAACTCATTCACAATATAGGTATGAATCGAATTATGAAGAATGAAATTGATTATATTAGTTTATTAATAACTTGGTTTAATGTTAGATTAAAGGGTTTTTACGAATGGGCTCCTGAGTTAGATGGTCGAGTGAGGAGGGCTTACAAGATGAAAGTTGCATATTGTCTGAGAGACTTGCGATACTACTTGCTTAAGAAATCCAAAGAAAGGCCAAAATTGTTAGGGGAGACCATCTACGAAGCCATGAAAAAGAGAAATCAAGGCCCCAAGTTTCTGGAAAAATATGAAAAGGCGAAGAAGAACCGAAGAGGTGGCTCCCTATCTAATCCAATTGAGATGTCACACTTTCAGGGTTCTATTTCGGCGGCACATCATGCTAGAAAGATGGTAAAAATGTTCCATATCTACTACTTAGTTTAAATCACATGACATTTTCGGTATAAGTAAAAAATAAAGCGTTTGTTCAACAATGTGTACAGGCAAAGAGTAGAGGAGGAGTACTCGTTACCGCACCAGGTTGTTCTTAAAGACTCATTTTAAGACTGTTCATGGAAAAGGAGAAATTCCAGCAAACAAGAAAGCAAAGCAAATCACGGTACATACTTCTAAACATATACTTAAGTTAGTTTTGATTGAAAATACAAAATCTAGGCATGTTCGAACCAAATATAGGCCATTTAAGGCCATTCTACTTGAAAATGAATGAATATGAGTATTTTGAAGTTAATTTAAGTTATAAACACCTCAAACATCATATATATACTTTGTTTCATGTGTTTAATAGTATTTTTATTGAAAATAGAAAATATAGGCATGTTAGAACCATATATAGGCCATTTTAGCCCATTTTAGGGCATTTTACTTGAAAATGAATGAATATGAGTAGTTTGAAGTTAGTTTAAGTTATAAACACCTCAAAACTTTGTTTCATGTGTTTAATATTAGTTTTGATTGAAAATACAAAATATAGGCATGTTAGAACCAAATATTGGCCATTTTAGCCCATTTTAGGCCATTTTACTTGAAAATGAATGAATATGAGTTGTTTGAAGTTAGTTTAAGTTATATACACCTCAAAAATCTTATATATAATTTGTTTCATGTGTTTAATAGTAGTTTTAATTGAAAATACAAAATATAGGCATGTTAGAACCAAATATTGGCCATTTTAGCCCATTTTACTTGAAAATGAATGAATATGAGTAGTTTGAAGTTAGTTTAAGTTATAAACACCTCAAACATCATATATATACTTTATTTCATGTATTTATTAGTAGTTTTGATTGAAAATACAAAATATAGGCATGTTAGAACCAAATATAGCCCATTTTAGGCCATTTTACTTGAAAATGAATGAATATGAGTAGTTTGAAGTTAGCTTAAGTTATAAACACCTCAAACATCATATATATACTTTGTTTCATGTTTTTATTAGTAGTTTTGATTGAAAATACAAAATATAGGCATGTTAGAACCAAATATAGGCCATTTGACTTGAAAATGAATGAATATGAGTAGTTTGAAGTTAGTTTAAGTTATAAACACCTCATACATCATATATATACTTTGTTTCATGTATTTATTAGTAGCTTTGATTGAAAATACAAAATATAGGCTTGTTAGAAGCAAATATAGGCCATTTTATCCCAATTTAGGCTATTTTACTTGAAAATGAATGAATATGAGTAGTTTGAAGTTACTTTAAGTTATAAACACCTCAAACATCATATATATACTTTGTTTCATGAATTTATTAGTAGTTTTGATTGAAAATACAAAATATAGGCATGTTAGAACCAAGCAACGCAAATATAGTTTGTTTGGTGTGTCACATAGTAGTTTTTACTTGAAAATGCATGAATATGAGTACATTTAACCAAATGCAGGAGATATAGAACAAGAAGCTAGATGATTGTACCACTCAGGGGTCATAACCGAACCCTGATCTGTTGTATTGTGAGACATTTGGTGGGAGAAACAGAGGAAAAGTGTAGGGGTTGGGTCAGGGAGATCATTTGTACTACAACTCTTCATCTGGGCGAGGAGATGGTTGTTCACAACCATATGAGCCGTCCATTTTTTCTCATGTTGAGGCGCAGGTGGAGGCAAAGATCGCTGCACTGATACAAGAGGTGGAGGCAAAGGTCGCAGCACGGGTGGAAGTGTTAAACTGCGCCCTCCTGCAGGAAATGATGAGGAACATGTCTAGTTTCGGCCACATGTTTTCAGGTTGCAACACAGGCCCCCTCCACAACGCAGACCAGAAGATGACCCAGGGTTTGGTGGTGGCGGTTGTGTTACACAGACACCCGTGACATTGTAGTTTGTTTGGTTTTGGCAACTAGGTAACTAACTTTAGTCTTATAGTTTCTATATAGTTAGTCTAACTATATGCATTTAGTGTCTATATTTATCGGCATCTAGCTTTGTTTCTAGATGTGTCGGTATATTTTTTTGGAACCCGACTTCTACTTTATTTCCCGACACCGGGATCTATTTTGCATACATATATTTAATCTAGGTAGTTTGTCTAACTATAGACATTTAGTGCCTATATTTACAGGCAGCTAGCTTATTAGTTTCTAGATTTGTCGATATATATTTTTGTAGAACCCTACTTCTACTTTATTTCCCGACACCGGGATCTATTTTGTGGACATAAATTTAATCTATTTCATGTAATCATAAAAAGTATCTACGCATATTGTAATATATATTAAAATTGCATATTTTTTAGTTGAATATATTGAATGCGATGCAGGAACAGGTTTAGTGTAGTATATTTAGGTGCAAGTACAGGTTTAATTATAATTTAGAACATTATTATCTAATTAATGTAATTTCAAAAAAACAACGACAGCTAAACAATCGCTGTAAAAGAAAGTAAAGCTGTCACGAATGTAAAAGGCAACGACTGTTGTTAAATGCCAGCGACTGATTTATACCGTCGTTGATACAACGACTGTTTTAAACCGTCGTTGATTTAACGTCTTTTTAAAACCGCCGTTGTTTCAGCGACAGCTCTAAACAGAAGGTGGCATATTCTTAACGTTGGTATTAAAAACAGACGCTGATAAATAAGAAATCCGTTGTTGATAATGGTACCGACTGCCTGACGGTCGTTGATGCCTAAATTAGCGACGATCGATGCAACGACTGTCAGTCAACAATTGTTGACCGCACTAGTGCATAATTGGCCTAAAGTATTACCCCAAAAGTGTTACATAAAGGCCTAAAAGTGTTGCTTTAGGCAATAAGTAACACTTTTATAAGTGAAACATCTGCCCATGCTACCTATTCTATAAGGTAACACTTTTCCAATGCTAATGTTTCACTTTCTCAAGTGTTACTCAAAATTCTCTAACGTGACACTTTTTTTAAACTAATGTAACATTTTTATAGTGTTACTCATAATGTTTTATGTAACACTTTTTCATCTATAGTAGCATTTTCTATGTCATCTCTTGACTTATAGTAACACTTTGTTAAATATTATGTATCATTTTAAGTCAGCATATGTAACACTTTGTTAGATATTTGGCAACACTTCTTATTAGCTAGCTTTATAGTAATATTCTTTAATTAATCGGCACATATACAATGAAAGTAATAGTGAATATTACAAACGTAATAAACGAAGAGGAAATTGAATGATATTATTGATATAAATGAGTATAAATAGTAACAACCATTGTAAAAAATGAGCCAAAGAGTATACTCAATCAAAAACATACTATTGCGTCCAAAATATAAATAGTTAATCTGAAAATTCAATCATAATATATATCTCTCTCCTTAAATAAACCTAAATCAATCTTAAAGTCATTCTTTCATTCGTCTTCAATTCCATTATATGTATGCATGTTTCCCGAAGCATCATGCATACTTGCTACTCTAATCTGCCATTATTTTCATCATCCTGCAGTAAGAATAAAAAAAACTTCAAACTCTGATATGATAACAGAACTAGTGATATACTTGGTAATATGGTAAAAGCAAACTTGGTAATATGGTAAAAGAGAGGTTTTTCTGGTTTAAAAAAGAAATTCAAGAACCAAGAGTACCAAACCAAAGTAGTAATCACTCAAGTGAGCAAGAGAAAATTACTTAGCATTCAAGACTCAGTAGTCTATATTCAAGACTCCAGTAATACATATTTAGCCACGGCAAGTCCTAACTCCTAATTTCACTTTGATATGAACACTTAGATTTAGTATGCACTTCCCTAACCTTGTGACAATTGTTGTTTGTTGATAGCTAGTGAGTTCATTATTCTTTTCGGATACCTTGTGGTTTTCATCCACTCGGTGCAACAAACATTATGTACATATAGCAAATCATTTGATTGGAAAAAAAGTTGAACCTAATACTCTTGATCATTTGAATTTTAAGAAGGATGCTTCTGAAAATCTCTCCATTTGGGAACCGACCATTTGATGTTTTAGATCTTTCATAACATTTGAAAATCTCTCCATTTGGGAATAGACAAAATGAGCTTACATGACCACCATATTCTAATATAGTTAGCAGCAGTATATTAGACTTCTTTGTTACTCAAGACTTAATAGAAGTACTACTGCAAGTATATGTCTATGCAAGAGTGCAATCATGTCCCACATGTATACAATATGGAAGTCTTGTTGCTGCTGAATGTAAACTAGCACTTGGTGCCATGCACGACTATGCAATGAACAAATTTTATGTAAAGGGCATTATGGGTATGACTTTAACATGTTGTAGATTATGGGTAATGACTTTATAAGCCTGGAAATAAGTAGAGAACTTAGTTAGAGGAGAAGGGGTGGGGAGGGAAACATAATTCTATAAATTGAAGGGGGAGAGAAGATTCAAGATTATGAAGAAAATCATTGAGTTGTTTTAGCTTATTTTTGTACTTTGGAAGAAAGCAAGCCACTCGAAAACTTAACCATATATTCTATAAATATTCGAGTTTATCAATCAAAGTTTATCAATCTAACTTATCCATTTATTCTATAAATATTCAAGTTAATCAATCAAAGTTCCATTAGAAAAAAACATAACAAGAGAAGTAAGGTTGAGTAAGAGGCTATAGTGAGCTGCAACCTGTTAAAGAAAGATCAATGAGTGACAAATTTAAGAGGTACTCACAGCAGCAGATGCATCTCGACCAAGCTGTGCAAGCTGGAAGCCTAAACCAGGTTCATTAGACACGTATGAATGCTTTTTAATAGATGTAGCTTGCCAACAAAATGAAAATCTCCACAAACTTTGCTTAGTCACCTTGAAACCCTGGCCAAAAGGTTAAGCTCATAGGTTATTGCCTACAATTACAAGTTGGACGAAACGGCCTAAATGATGAATTTATATAATAAAGGCAAAAGCTCATTTCTGTTTACAAAAGCCAAGCCTGAACTAATTTCTCCCAGGATTATTAAGTATCCTATTGCTATGTCTCACCATATATGATAATCTGTAACGACGTTCCATAACTGACAAAGTAATACCACAGCAACATTAAAATCTTCAATTCTATTTCAAATAAGAACAACCCAATACAATAGCAATATTAAAATTTTCAATTACAATCAAATTGAGCAACCCCATTATCGAAATTACACATTGAACATTATAAATTGTCAAATGAAAACTAAATGTTGCTTCTTACTGTAGGAAAGTAACAAAGATAAACAGCAACATGGAAGAATCTCAATTAACCAGGAAACAAAACTGTTTCTGCTAAGAAATTGAGGGTTGTGATTGGTTGAGAAATGAGATGTGGGCCCCAAGAGCGATCACCTGAGCTCCGATATCCGTACGCCGGAATCCTGCAAAACGAGGTTAGACTACCCCGGGGGTGTTTCCGGGATCGCCCCTCCGACGCTCAAGTCAGTAAATGATTGAGGTAGAGAGAGAAGTACTGTCTAGAGAGAGATGCTCTAGTTTGTTAGGTGAGAATTGAATACCTGTTCATTGGTGAGGCAGTTGGTTTTTATAGTGTTGGGGATTTTCCAGACAGGAAACATTATTCAGATGGGCCTTTTTGGTAGCAATGGACATGTTACCTTTTCAGGCAATGATTGCCTCAGCTTTTAGAGGCTTCCCAAATACTGGTGATTAGGTCAACTTTCAAGTGGGACCCGCGGCCGCCACCTGTCCCGGCTTCGTAGGCTTTTATGCTCCTTCATTGGGCCGTTGATTAAATGAGCCCAAACAATTAGCCCCACGCCATAGACGGGGGATCACGGAAATCCTCCTGGAGGGACGCCTGTCTGTGGCGGAACAGGCAGGGGGAATGGACCATGGCGTCGACCGAGTTCACCCTTGCTGAGGAGGTCCACGTAGACCCTCATCTTCTGCTAGACGAAAAGACGCCGACCGGGTCCCCTCCTTGCCGGAAGGATCGGGGCCGAACCGGTCACTCCCTAGTGAACAGGGAATGGAGGGAGAATGCCGACCGGGTCATTCCCTGGTGAAGGAAGAGCGCCGACCCGGTCAACTTCCTTTTGAAGGGGAAGATGCCGACCGGGTTTCTCCTTGGTGAGAGGGGAGTACCGACCGGGTCACTCCCTGGTGAGAGGAGAGTACCGACCGGGTTACAACCTGGTGAAGGGAGAGTGCCGACCCGGTCATTTCCTCTTTGATGGGGATGATGCCGACCGGGTCATTCCCTGGTGAAGGGAGAGTGCCGACCAGGTCACTCCCTGGTGAAGGGAGAGCGCCGACCCGGTCATTTCCTCTTTGATGGGGATGATGCCGACCGGGTCATTCCCTCGGTGAAGGGAGAATGCCGACCGGTCACTCCCTGGTGAAGGGAGAGCGCCGACCCGGTCATATCCTCTTTGATGGGGATGATGCCGGCCGGGTCATTCCCTGGTGAAGGGAGAATGCCGACCAGGTCACTCCCCGGTGAAGGGAGAGCGCCGACCTGGTCATCTCCCCTTTGACGGGGAGGATGCCGACCGGGTCACTCCCCGGTGAAGGGAGAGTGCCGACCAGGTCACTCCCTGGTGAAGGGAGAGCGCCGACCTGGTCATCTCCCCTTTGAAGGGGAGGATGCCAACCGGGTCACTCCCTGGTGAAGGGAGAGTGCCGACCAGGTCACTCCCTGGTGAAGGGAGAGTGCCGACCTGGTCATCTCCTCCTTGGATGGGTGCTAGCTGGTACTCGGTCGCACTAGATCAAGTACAAAAGCGACTCGGCAAAGGAGGGGGGCTCCTGTTGGCCGAGTAGGATGTGGAGCCACTCGGATATGGGCTAATGAGTCCCAAGATTGTCCGAGTGGGTGCTAGGCGGGTACTTGGCTATGCATGACCAATGGGCAAGCGGCTCGGCAAAGGAGGGGGCTCCTGTTAGCCGAGTAGGGTGTGAAGCCACTCGGATGAGGGGCCAAGGAGCCCCAAGATGGTCCGAGTGGGTGCTAGCTGGTACTTGGCTATGCATGACCAAATACAGAAGCGGCTCGGCAAAGGAGGGGGGCTCCCGTTGGCCGAGTAGGATGTGAAGCCACTCGGATGAGGGCTAAGGGGCCCCCAAGATGGTCCGAGTGGGTGCTAGCCGGGTACTGGGCTTGGCATGACCAAGTACGTGGGCGACTCGGCAAAGGAGGGGGGCTCCTGTTGGTCGAGTAGGATGTGAAGCCACTCGGATGAGGGGCTAAGGGGCCCTAAGATGGTCCGAGTGGGTGCTAGCTGGTACTTGGCTATGCATGACCAAGGCACGAAGCGGCCGGGCAAAGGAGGGGGGCTCCTGTTGGCCGAGTAGGATGTGAAGCCACTCGGATGAGGGGCTAAGGGGCCCCAAGATGGTCCGAGTGGGTGCTAGCTGGTACTTGGCTATGCATGACCAAGTACAGAAGCGGCTCGGCAAAGGAGGGGGGCTCCTGTTGGCCGAGTAGGATGTGAAGCCACTCGGATGAGGGGCCAAGGAGCCCCAAGATGGTCCGAGTGGGTGCTAGCTGGTACTTGGCTATGCATGACCAAGTACAGAAGCGACTCGGCAAAGGAGGGAGGCTCCTGTTGGCCGAGTAGGATGTGAAGCCACTCGGATGAGGGGCCAAGGAGCCCCAAGATGGTCCGAGTGGGTGTTAGCTGGTACTTGGCTATGCATGACCAAGTACAGAAGCGACTCGGCAAAGGAGGGGGGCTCCTGTTGGCCGAGTAGGATGTGAAGCCACTCGGATGAGGGGCTAAGGGGCCCCAAGATGGTCCGAGTGGGTGCTAGCTGGTACTTGGCTATGCATGACCAAGTACAGAAGCGGCTCGGCAAAGGAGGGGGGCTCCTGTTGGCCGAGTAGGATGTGAAGCCACTCGGATGAGGGGCTAATGAGCCCTAAGACGATCCGAGTGAGTTTCATATTTCGAACGTTGGGTCCTTAGGTTTTGGCCGAGTTGGAGGGGTGCCCAGAGGTCCTCCAACGCTTTGACTTCCCGGGGCTTGGATCGTTTTTGGCACGAGTTGATTGGACCTTTCATGAATGGGCTGAGTAGGTCCATCTGGGCCTCAATTAGAGGCCCATTTAGACGACGCGGGGGGGTTTGCGTTGCACATCCCCCGAGGTACTCCTATATATTTGCGAGAGGAGAGAGAAGTTGGGGATCATTTGTTCATTTCTTCACTCTCTCTCTTAAAGATCTCCACATCTTCTTTATTTTCCCAAGCTCTTGCCCCAGTTTCTTCGTCCGACCAGGTACGCTTCTGTTGTTTTAAGTTTTTCTTTCTCTTTCTTTTTCTTTCGAATAACCTCGGCCGACTCCCTTGTTAATAAATAATGGGAGATTCGTCCGAGTCGTCGACACCTCCGGCTTCACCTCCCTACAATCTGGCCGAGGAGGTGAGGGGGATGGGAATAACACTGGTGTCGACGATAATAAACTGTCCCGACCCCTCGGCTGTGCCCGACGTGGTTGCTCTCCCGAGTCCGTCTTCTTCGTTGGAGGATGAAGCCGAGGGAGTCATTCCCTTCCCTTGGGAGGTTTCATTGGCCTATCCTCCTTCAAGGAGTTACTTAGATAAGTATCTATCTTCTGATGTAGTGAGGGCCATGCCGAGGGGAGCTGGAGAAGCATCCACGTCGGGTCGGGGATTGGAATATCCCGACCTTGATCCAAAAGGAGGTCCGGGATCGTTCTTTCCCGAGCCGGGGGTGATTAAATCGCTGACCGAGGACCTCCGGGGTACATCGACAAGATTTCAAATAAAGGACCCCTTCTACTTGGTCCGACCAGAGGCCCACCATACCGTGATCTCGCCTCCACCTGGTTGCGTCGCGGTGTATTATAAGTCCATGGACATGGGGCTTCGGTTTCCTTTGACCCCTTTTGTTAAGGAACTGCTGAATGCCTATAACTTGGCGATCTGCCAAGTTTCTCCGAACTCCTGGGGCGGAATCAACGCCATCCAAGTTCTCAGGCAACTCGATTGACGTCCGACCAACTCTCAAATTATGGAGGCACCTCGTATAGGTTGGGTCGAGGTTATGGCGACCAAGAACGGACCCGGTTGGTGGAGCTTCCAGATCCGACCGGGTACCGAACCGTACTCAATCTCCCTACTTCCCGTAAAGGGTTCCGCCGAGAATTTGCCTTTGTGTACTTTGGCGGGGATTGGGGGATTCCTTTGGTTCCGCCCTCAGATGAGCCCCTCGTTGCATTGAATTACCGAGTGGGTGATCTGGATGATGAGGAAGGAGCCGCGGCCTGCTATATGCAGACCGAGGCGAGGATCGTCAACGGGGGCGAGGTATTCGTACCTGGGCAATGGCTGCCCGACTGCAAGCTATTCCGAGATGAGCACTTTCTCTCGGCTATGGGTCTAAGCTCGACCTTCCCAAAGGGTAATTTGCCAGGGAGGAAGCTTAGGGTGGTCGGTATGACGATTTTAGGTTTTTGAATTTCGTTTTGGCTAACTCTTTTCTTCTTTGTTTGGTATTTGCAGAACCTGCCCGAGCGTATATCGACGAAGTAGACCCGGTTATGGCAGATAGACTGAACGTGGCCGCCATGAGGGCCGCTCGGCTGAAGGCCGAGATCGCGGCTAAGTCGGTAAACGTCCCTGCTCCTCCCAAAGTAAGAGTAACACCTCGTTATTCCCATGTTTGGGTGGTCGGGCCATTCAATAGGCCGACTAACTCGTTTGTTTCTTGCCTCGGACCCCGCTAAACCGAAGACCAAGAAGAGGAAGGAGCGGTCTTCCGACAAAGTGGCGCAGCACCGAGAGAGAGCAAAGGGCTCGGTCAAAGGCCGAACGGGAGAGGCCAAGGCCGAGCTACGAAGGCCGAGAAGAGTAAATCGATTGAAGTTATAAGCCCCGGGGGTCCCGCGCAACAGTCGATGGGGTGGACATCTCCCTCCATTCTTCCGACTTCAGACCAGTCGGGAGCCCCCAATACACCCCTTTATCCCCTTTTCAGGAACTGCCCGGGGATAGCTCGAGGGGCACGGAGAGACCGGGTGTTCCATTCCCGGGGCTGAGCAGGAGAGAAAAGGACAAGCGCTGGACTTCAGCCCTTGAGCACATATACACTCCTGCCGACCGGGAGTACATTGAGATCACCCATGGTCCGAATGAGACCAACGAGCTTTTCCGCTCCTGGCTTGACGTAAGCTCTTTTTCTAGCTGGCCTTCCTTTCTTTTACTTTGTTATACATCTAACCCCTTTTTCTTTTGTTTCAGTTCTCCGCTCGGATGGCTAACGTTGCCCAGAACCGAGTAAGCTTAACTGAAGAGGTGGCCGTTCTTAAAGAGAAGGCCAAGAAACACTTTGACGAGGTTTACCGTGCCAACGAGGCCACGCGTATAGCCGAGTCGAAGCTTGATGATGCTCTGAAGGCCATTGAGAATGACCAGAAGGGTTTCGAGGAGGAGAGGGCTAAATGGACAGAGGAGAAGGCCGACCTGGTCTCGGCGCGGAACGATGCCCAAACTGCCAAGGAGGAGGCCCTGGTTAAGCTGCGGGAGGCCGAACAAAAGGTGGCCGACCTCGAAGTCAAGCTGACCGAGTTGGAGGGCCAAGTCAAGACCGAGGCGCAGTGGTTTTCCGAATGGGAGAAATCCGATGCTGCCGACGTCTATGCTAATGAGGTCGGCAGTGCGGCGCACAAAATGGGGGAGGATGAGGCGCTCGATCGTCTGAAAAAGGTTTTAGCCGAGTCCCACCCCGACTTGGTCTGGGCGGACATCTGGTCGGGGTACCAGATGTCCGTTGATGCCGAAAACGCAGTGATCATGGCTCGGCTGAAAGCTGAGGGGGTCGGCTCTGATGAAGATGACGAGGAGGAGGATGAGGGCCGAGTGGACGTCAATGTTGTCGATGGTGATGACGTTGACGATGATGTTGATGTGGCCGAGGAAGTCGGTCCTGGGGGGGAGCTGGTCGGTGATAATTCTGACGCCAATGCTGAGAGCGTGACTGACCCTCCCCCTCCCCCTAGCTCTTAGAGGGCTTTTGTACTTTAGCTTTCTTTTAAATTTGCCCTTGTTGTCTTTGTAGTTTATTTCTTCTGTAATCAATGAAAGCTTATCTTTTGGCTTCTGTTTCCTTGTTTGTTGATTGCAATACTGCCGATTGACTTCTTCAAAACTCCGACTAGTAGTAATTTCGGGAAGAGTCCGAACTGTTTAGACTGGTTAAGTCTTAAATTAATTCCGACTGACTTGTTTGTCAATCCAATTGCCGACCAACAAAATATAATGCCAACTATTTTGACTGGTTAAGCCTAATAGGTTGGATGAGGTGTGAGATATGCCGACTGGCAGTACCAATTCGTTACACCTAAAACCGATTACAAAAATGCCGACCGGCTACGAGTAAGCTATTACAATATATGCCCCTATTGCAAGCAACAAACTTTACACATAGTACTTCTTAAGGTTGTCTGCATTCCAAGGTCGGGCCAAGGGTATACCCTCGGCTGATTCTAGTCGGAACGTGCCTGGCTTTATGACTTTTATTACTTTGTATGGACCGTCCCAGTTAGGTCCTAGTTTCCCCTTCAAGTGTGAGAGTCCGGTGGCTTCGACTTTCCGAACAACCCGGTCGCCGGAGTTGAATTGGGCGGCTCCTCACTCGGCGATTAAACATCCGGAGTGACCCTTTGCTTGTACCGAATGGATTTTAGCAGCGCGTTGCCCCTTGTTTCTGGCAACAGGTCTAAATTGACGGGTTTCTCTTCCTCGTTCTTCTCATATTCATAGAAGGTCATCCGAGGGGAGGGGATGCCAATCTCTACGGGTAAGACAGCCTCACTCCCATACACAAGGCTGAATGGTGAGTGACCCGTTGCTTCTTTGGCTGTAGTTCTGGCCGACCACAGGACCCCGGGTAGGTCATCAACCCATGCTCCTTTGGCTGCCTCCAAGGACTTCTTGATTCCTTTGAGCACTATCTTATTGGCCGATTCAGCTTGCCCGTTTGTTTGGGGTCGGGATACTGCCGAGAATTTAGTGTGTATTCCGAACCGGGCACAATAATCTCTAGTAGGGCCACTGTTGAATTGTCGCCCATTGTCGGAGATTAGGACTCGGGGGACCCCAAATCTGGTGATGATGTTTCTCCAAATGAACGCTTGGACTTGTTTATCCGTAATGGAGGAGAGTGGTTCGGCTTCACCATTTGGTGAAGTAGTCGATGGCGACTATTAGAAACTTTCTCTGCCCTAAAGCCGGGGGAAATGGCCCGAGTAGGTCCATGCCCCACTTGTCGAATGGCAAGACTCGCTTGAATTGTTGTTAGGGGGTGGTCGGTGCTCGAGGAATGTCTGAATGGATCTGGCAGGACGGACATTTCTTCACCGCCTCCCGGGCGTCATTTTTAAGAGTTGGCCAGTAGTATCCGGCTCGGAGAGCCTTTCCTCGCTATGGTTCTCCCTCCTTGGTGACTCCCACGGGCCCCTTGGTGAATTTCCCCGAGGATGTAATCTCCTTCTTCGGGGTGACACATTTAAGCGGGGGATGGGTGAAGGACTTCTTGTAGAGTTGATCCTCATGCCATAGGAACCATCCCGATTTGCGTTTGATCCGATCGACCTCCTTGTGATTCTCGGGTAGTTTCCCCGTCTCTCGGGTATCCGACTACCTCATCCATCCACTCGGATGTCCGATTTAATATGAGCTGCTCCTTGGTATTGATCTTTGGCCGCCGAAGGACTTCCCACATGATTGTTCGGGGAGCGGACCTTCTCGCCGAACTAGCCATTCGGGCTAAGGCATCGCCTTGTTGATTTTCCGACCGGGGTATGTGGGTGATATTGAACCGAGACAACCGGCTCGATTATTTTCCGGGCCTTCGTCAAATACATTCTCATGTTGTCCTCTTTGGCCTCGTATTCACCCGATACCCGGCCCACAATCGCCAGTGAATCGGATTTGGCATTGACCACGGTTGCCCCCGGCCAAGATGCATAACTCTAATCCGAGGATCAAGGCTTCATATTCCGCTTCATTGTTGGAGCTTAAGAACTCAAATTTGATGGCGTATTCCATCTTTTCTCCGACCGGGGGTTTGATGACCCGATCCGGCTCCGCAACCTCGTTTTGGTAGACGAGCCATCCACTTGCAGCCTCCCACTATCTTGTCTACCGATTGGGGCCCGGAGGTGCACTCGTTATGAAATCGCCCAAGGCTTGGGCTTTGATCGCTCTCCCGGGCTCATATTCCAACCCAAAGTCGCCTAGGCGATCCGCCCACCCGGTCATCCGACTAGAGTGGTTCCTGCTTTCAATGAGCTTCCCGAGCGGGCCGACTAGTGAGGACCTCTATAGGATGGGCTTGGAAGTACGGTTTGAGCTTCCGACCGGCCATTACTAATGCAAAGACCATTTTTTCCACTTCGCCGTATTTGGCCTCTGCTCCTCGGAAGGCGTGGCTAATGAAGTAGACTGGGTGTTGTTTTTCTTCTCTTTCGGCTATCAAGACGGCGCTGAGCGCGTATTCTGAAATGGCCAAATAAACGAATAATGTTTCCCCCGGCAAGGGGGAGATCAATTTTGGGAGAGTTAGGAGATGTTCTTTTAGGGAAGCGAAGGCCTGGTCGGCTTCATCGTCCCAAGTGAATTCTTTTCTTTTCAGAGTTCTGAAGAAGTGCAAACTCTTATCCGCTGAGCGGGATAGGAAGCGACCGAGGGCGGCCAGACAGCCGGTTAGGCGTTGTACTTCTCTTACATTCCGCGGGGGCTTCATCTCTACTACAGCTTTGATTTTGTCGGGATTTGCTTCGATCCCTCTCTCATCAACTAGGAATCCGAGGCACTTACCCCCTTTCACTCCGAAGACACATTTCTTCGGATTTAACATCATGCGGAAGTGCCTCAAAGTTCCGAGGGTCTCCCTTAAGTCGGAAGGGTGATGGCTATGGACTTTGCTTTTGACGATCATATCGTCAACATATACTTCTATATTCCGACCAAGTTGGTCCCGGAATATTTTGTTGACGGTGCGCTGATATGTTGCCCCTGCATTTTTTAGCCCGAAGGGCATCATCTTATAGCAATATACCCCCTGATTAGTGATGAATGCCGTATGGACTCGGTCCTGTTCAGCCATCGGAATTTGATGATACCCCGCGTTTGCGTCCATGAAGCTTAGGAGGGCGTGACCCGCATTTGAGTCGACCAGCCTATCAATTTTGGGTAGAGGGTGGTTGTCTTTGGGACAGGCCTTATTTAGGTCTGTGAAATCCACACACATTCTCCAAGCCCCACTCTGCTTCTTGACTAGAACCACATTGGCCAGCCATTCCGAGTACTGGCATTCTTCAATGAATCCCGCTTCGAGCAATTTCTTTACTTCTGCTGCTGCAAAGATTTCTTTCGGGGCCTTGATGCCTCGGCTTTTTGCTTGATCGGCTGAATCCCTCTTTGATGTTAAGTTCATGGCACATCACCTCAGGGTCGAGTCCGGGCATTTCACTGGCTTCGTAAGCAAATACGTCCCTGTACTCTGTCAGAACTTGAATGATCTCGCTTCTTGTCTGAGGGTCCATGGCCTTGCCTACCCTCAGAGTCCGACCATGCTCCTTATCAATGGTGACTTCTTCGTCCTCCTCGGCTGGCTGAGGGCGCTCGTATTGCTTGGGGTTTTCGGTCATGTAGACCCCGAGGTCACTTGAGGGCTGACCATCTTCTCGCTTTCTCTTCTTCGAGTCCTCTTGCACGTCGATCTTACTTCTCCAGCTGTTTGTATAGCATTCCCTAGCTACCTGCTGATCCCCTTGGATCCTTCCGACTCTACCCTCGTCGGTTTCAAACTGCATAAGAAGCTGGTAAATGGAAATTGCTGCCTTGACCTTGTTCGTAGTTGGGTCTTCCCATTATGATGTTGTATGGCAGAGGGATGTCCACCACTAGGAAGTCAATCGGTAGGCTTCTTCCTTTGCCCTTCTCCCCTATCCGAGTGGGCAGCTTTACAGATCCGACAGGGTGTACTGAGTTTCCCCCGAAGCCTATGAGTGGCTGATTGAGTGGGGTTATATCTTTTTCATTATATTTCAGTTTCATGAGGCACTCCAACGTGATTATGTCGGCCGAGGATCCGCTATCCACTAGCACCCGTTTGACTCGGGTGTTGGCCACTTTGAGGTCGATGACCAAGGGGTCGTCGTGGGGCGTGTGTAGTGGCCTCTTTGGACTCCCCGAATGTCATTGTAGGGCGGGCCGGGTCGGGGGTGGTTAACATCGAGTACCCGATGCTTTAGACTTTGGAGGTGGGCTTTGCGTGATCGGCCAGGTTAGGCCTCCCGACGCGAAGCCACCCGCTATGACTCCGATGAAACCTTCCGTGTCCCCGCTATTGGTTTGACCGACTTTTTGCTTGCCCTTCTCTTCACTAGTATGCTTGAGGTACCGGTTTAGCTTCCCCTGATCAGCTAGGTTGTTAAGGGATTTCTTGAGTTCCCTACAATCCTTAGTGGTGTGCCCGCATTCTTTGTGATATTCACACCAAAGGCTCTTGTCTCTTCGAGCAGCTGATGTTTTGATAGGAGGTGGTCGAGGGAGAGTGACTTTATCCTTTATATCCAAGTATATCTCTCTCCTGTTTTTGCTGAACCGGGGGTCGATGCCGTGGTCGTTGAATCTATCTGACCGACCACCCATCTTCTGCTGCTTCGACTGATCCCTGGCATTTCCTTCATCCTTCCTCTTTTTGCTCCCATCGTCTGAGTGACGGCATATGTCGGTTGCTTGGATGAATCATTGAGCTCGAGTCATTGCCTCGAGAGAAGGTTTTGACTTCGTTTTCGGCCGGGGACCACCTTAGCCGACCAGCCGGGAGTCCGCATTATTAGGGCGGCGAATGCTACCGCGTCCCCGCAGATCTGAAATCTTCAATGATTCCTCATTGAATCTTTTAATATAATCGGCCAGGTTTTCATTCTTTTCCTGCTTGATTCCCATTAAGTGGAGACTCGTTTTCTTCTGTCTCTTTCCGGCAACAAATTGTTGGACGAATAGGTCTTCGAGGACCGAGAAATCAGTTATAATACCCGCTGGGAGCTCTTGAAACCAGCTCAGGGCCAGACCTTTGAGTGTCGTCGGGAAGAAGCGACACCAAGTGGCCTCGCACCCAGCCCCGAACACTCATTTGAGCTTTGTATGTTGCCATGTGATCATCCGGGTCGGTTAGGCCCGCGAATGGCTCGACAGAGGGCGTTTTGACCTTTCCCGGATTGGGCGCCTCGAGTATGGCCTCGGCTGAATGGGACCATGAACTTGAGTGCCCCGCCGTTGATCCGAACGGGGTTCGACTGCGCCGAATCACCATGACCCTCGCGCCGAGCGGCCTTTTTGTTTAATATGTGCCTCGCATCATAACCCTTTGCGAGGCGCTTCTCGTTGAGGAAGTGTCGGGCATCATTTTGCTTTTGACCCACGTTGCCCCAGGGGATTTGGATATGTGAGTCTCTTCAAGCAGCCTAGCCGATCTTCCTTTAGATACGAGTCGGTCTCCTTCCCCTGCCTTGATCCGGCCCGGCCGGGCTGTATTCCCTTGCCCCCGATTGCTTTGCGGCTAGGGCCGACCGTGGTTCTCTCGCCCGAAGGGAAGGTACCGTGGCTTGGTCTTTAGGGGCTGAAGGGGAGTCCTTGCTGCGCAGTTGGCCAGCATATCTATCGAGCTCGTTGTAAGGTTTGCTTGGAGCCGAGCGGCTATCATGCTTATATCCGCCGGTGGTTATAGGTTGGGGGTCGGGGCGGCCAGAATCGACGAGAAGGGTCCCGCGGTCTATGGAATGCTCGCTTCCTCATGATCAAGGGTTTGAACGGTCGGTGTTTTGGGCCGTTCGGACCTTCGTTGAGGAGATGGAGATGGGCTCCTCTCGGACCTCCGAGCCTCGTGGCCGAGGGCCGGCGAGTGCGAGTGCTCTTGGCTGGGGCCATTACAGAATCGATCTTAATAAGTGGTGGCGAAGCGACTTTGATTGTTCCTCCCCACAGACGGCGCCAAACTGTTTCTGCTAAGAAATTGAGGGTTGTGATTGGTTGAGAAATGAGATGTGGGCCCCAAGAGCGATCACCTGAGCTCCGATATCCGTACGCCGGAATCCTGCAAAACGAGGTTAGACTACCCCGGGGTGTTTCGGGATCGCCCTCCGACGCTCAAGTCGGCAAATGATTGAGGTAGAGAGAAGTACTGTCTAGAGAGAGATGCTCTAGTTTGTTAGGTGAGAATTGAATACCTGTTCATTGGTGAGGCAGTTGGTTTTTATAGTGTTGGGGATTTCCCAGACAGGAAACATTATTCAGATGGGCCTTTTTGGTAGCAATGGACATGTTACCTTTTCAGGCAATGATTGCCTCAGCTTTTAGAGGCTTCCCAGATACTGGTGATTAGGTCAACTTTCAAGTGGGACCCGCGGCTGCCACCTGTCCCGGGCTTCAGTAGGCTTTTATGCTCCTTCATTGGGCTGTTGATTAAATGAGCCCAAACAAAAACCAAAACAACAACAACATTAAAATCTTCAATTCTATTGCAAACAAGAACAACCTAATACAATATCAACATTAGAAATTTCAATTACAACAAATTAAACAACCCCATTACCGAAATTACACATTGACACGATTAATTGTCAATCAAACACAAAAAAAAATCGAACAATAATGTTTACACGCCTGAAAAGTTCGAATCAAAACTCACCGCCTGAAAGCCGATGGAAGCCGTTGGATTTTGGAGCGGCGGTAATTGAATTAAGGTGCAGTGCGTGGACGAATACCTCCCTCGACCCTAAGAAATCATTGACAACAACATTAAAGCAACGACAACAACATCATTCAAGACCAATCATCAATTCTCAATTCAATCTATTACTAATTAGATAAGAAAACAAAAAGAAAAAGTGTGGCACCTCACGACAAGACTCGAGGCGGCATGCATGGTGGCTGCAGCACCACCACCTAGCAAAAGCGCTGGCAACGACAGTGTACGCCACAGGAAGAAGGTGAAACGTTGCGACAACACCGCCAATTCGTGAGACCATCTGCGACCACAAGTCGAACAGAGGAGAGAGAAGAATGGGCAATAACCACCGCTAGCTTACGGCGGCAGGAGAGGGAGGAGGAAAGAGGGATGCTAAGAGAGAGAGAGGAAGCCACGCGAGTGAGGGGTTCTTTTAGCGAAATAAATCACGAGAGAGAGGAGGTTTTGGATTTTTGGGGACTCCATCTTAAAACCGAGTTAGGGGGTAAATATATAAAAGTCGTATTCCAACCTAAATATATTACGAATATTAATATATATAATTTTTTTTTTGAAGGAATTAATATATATAATTTTGGCTAATAACGATAATGAAAATACTCTTAGAAATTGGGGATATGACACTGTGTATTGACGAATTAAGAAGCAATGGTCAATTACCTTCCTCGGTGGTGAACGTATTTTGGAACGTAAACTTAGGAAAGCAGTATTTACAATAGGAATTGAAAATACCAATGTTTTTTGGACTTAGCTTGTTGTATGTTTTAGCGGCTGATAAAGTGCCAACATAAAATATGGGACTACTCAATTAATTTAAGATGAGTTTTTTTAAGTACACTGCTTCTAAAAGAAAAAAAATCATAATGTTATATTAAAAACTTTAATGGTTTTCAAAAAAAATATACTCTAAAAAAATTTCTTATTCTAAAGTGTTCCTTAAAAGTGTTACTTATCTTAAAGTGTTACATCAAAATGTTACTCAATTGAAAAAGTGCTACATCAAAGTGTTACTTATAAAAAAAGTGTTACATTAAGTGTTACATATATATTCAAGAAACTTGAATTTTGAAAAGTGCTACCCTATATATGTTACCTTAGACCAACTTTGTACTAGTGCCGTCGTTGATGCAGTCAGTGACTGTTTTCGAGTGTGTCAACGACGATTCTAAGCGGTCGTTTATATCGTCTTTTGTTGTAGTGATTCCACTCAAATTTCGACTATTTCTTCATCAAATTGGTCATTGGCCTCGCTATCTTCGAGAAATCCCTCACAAATCTCCAATAATAGCCATCTAATCCCAGAAAACTCCTAATATCTGACACATTCATTGGAGTAGGCCACTCACTAACAGCTTGAATCTTTGCAGGATCCACAGAGACTCCTTCTTTAGACACATAATGACCCAAGAAAGCTACTTTCTCCAAATGAAACTCACACTTAGAGAACTTGGCATACAACTGATTCTTCCTAAGCGTCTCTAATATAATCCTCATGTGCTCATCATGCTCTTCTTCACTCTTTGAATAAATCACAATATCATCAATGAATACCACAATGAACTTTGCTGAGAACTCATGGAATATCCTATTCAGCAAATCCATAAATATCATCGGAGCATTGGTCAGTCCAAACGGCATCACAGTAAACTCATAATGACCATAACGCGTCCCAAACGTAGTCTTATGTATATCCTTATCAGCTACCCTCAACTGGTGATACCCGGAACACAAATAAATCTTTGAAAATATACTCGCTCCATTCAACTAATCAAACAGGTCATCTAGCCTAGGCAAAGGATACTTGTTCTTAATAGTCACATTGTTTAACGCCCTATAGTCAATGCACAATCTCATACTTTCATCTTTTTTCTTCACAAACAACACAAGAGCTCCATAAGGCGACGCATTAGGCCTAACATAACCCTTATCCAACAGCTCTTGCAACTGCGTCTTCAACTCACTCATATCAGGAGGTACCATTCTATAAGGTGCTTTAGAAATAGGTGCAGTGCCAGGAACTAAGTCTATGGTGAACTCAACAGCTCTTGCAGGCGGCATACCAGAAATCTCACTCGGAAACACATCCATAAACTCGTTCACAATTTGTACATCCTCAATCTTCAATCCAACCTCTTTATCTACATCTTGCACACTACAGCAAAACGACTCACATTTTTTCTTCATCAACTTCTTCACTTGCACTGCATAAATGACCCCAAAGTTCTTAGGCTTCCCAAAACTTTGGTACGAAGTTAACTTCCCCAAAGGGCTTCTCAAAACTACTTTCTGAGCTTCACAGTTTATTTTGGCCTTATAGAAACCTAACCAATTCATCCCAAGAATAACATCAACTTCTTCACTTGCACTGCATAAATGACCCCAAAGTTCTTAGGCTTCCCAAAACTTCGGTACGAAGTTAACTTCCCCAAAGGGCTTCTCAACACTACTTTCTGAGCTTCACAGTTTATTTTGGCCTTATAGAAACCTAACCAATTCATCCCAAGAATAACATCTAGGTCTCCCAGATTGAATTCTATCAAATTAGAAGGAAATACACAGTCTCCTATCTTCAGAGGCAAATCTTTAAACAACTTTGTACACCTTAAGACTTCTCCAGTAGGTATACTAATAGGCAGGTCAATTACATCAAAAACTACAAACCCCGGACTTTTAACAATAGACGACGAAATAAACGAATAAGTCGCCTCAGTATCAAATGCTTTAACAAGAACAAAGTTAATAGAGAAAGTACTAGAAACTACGTCGGCAGATCGATCAGCTTCATTGCGACTCATCATGAACAGTTTACCCAGAACCTTATTCTGGTTGATGTTGCTCTCATTAGCAGGCTTACTGAAGCTTCCTTGGTTGTTCTGTTCCCCTACAGGCTTCGAACCTTGGTTTCCTAACTGATTGAACCCAGACCTCCCCTGATTACCACTCCCATTACTATTTTGCTCTTTCTTCTGCTTGGTGAAGCACTCATACTCCTTATGACCCTTCTTTTAGCAGTAGTTACAGGTTACTAGGTCTCCCGTACAGTCTCTACCAGGGTGGTTTTTGCTGCACTTCTTACAATGGTAAACTCTTTCGGAATGGCCCTTATTGTTATAGCCCTGACCATTTCTCCCTTGGAAATTCCCATTCCCATTTCTGTTCTTCTTAAAATTCCCCTGATTTCCTCCAGCATTGAAATCATTTCTTTTCTCACCCACTACAGTCATTCTTCTCGTCACGCCTCGACTGAAGACCATAAATATGGGCGACTCTTCCATACACATATAGGGATGCAAAAGTCTCACCACCTAACCCCAGTTGGATTTCCTCAGTTAAACCTTGCTCGAAACTGTGAGCCTTTAGCTCTTCAGTGGCTACTACCTCAGGTGCAAACCTCGACAGTGCTATGAACTTACTATAGTACTCAGAAATAGTCATGCTCCCCATCCTAAGATTTATGAATTCCCGATCCTTCTGTTTCCTCATAAAAGCAGGGTAAAATTTTCCTCTTAAAGCAGCAATAAAGGACTCCCAATTAAACCCTTCAATAGCACTAAGTCTAGCCCCATTCTCTTTCCACCATAAGTCAGCCTCATGTTTCAGGTACGGTACAACTTGACCTACTTTCATACCCTCAGGATAATTCACATCCCCGAATATCTTTTCAAATTCCCTGATCCAACTTTTTAAGAAGGTAGGGTCAGCTTGCCCCTTAAGTATGGCAGTATAATTATAGATAATCTTTCAAACATGTCCTTAGCAGGATCGGGACGCTCAGCTCTTTCGCGAGTCAAATTCTCCGCCAATAGGCGAATAGTAGAGGCTAAGGCGTTATCGTTGTTAGCCATTCTACTGCGCGGCCTGAAATTTAATGTAACTCTACTTTAGGTTTTGATACATAACTTACATGCCATTCTCTACGAAGGCAACACTTGATTTGACCATAAAGATCGCATCAACATACAATTCTCATGAAGTTATAATAATGCCACAGTATAACTCATCATCAATCATATAATCATTCATGAATAGTATTCACATCAATAATAAACACGTATGAGGATAAAATTCAATCACCACAATAAAATAAAATATAATATTCCCATTCACGTGCCAAAATAAATTTTTGCTCACTTGGGTAACTAAATCTTTACTTTTATTCCTCAAAATGATGATACTAACACTTCAATCCATAACAACTATACTATTCCTTAACAAAATAAAGATACTAAAGAAATAAATTTAAACCATTGATTGACTACTTATCCAACATTTATTCTTAAAGTATAAATACATAATCTTAGCAGAGACATCATCAGTCTTATCCTCATCATCCTCATCTGCTATAGCATATCTCGGCTCACCAAAGACACTCCTCATTACAGCATACTAATAAATATCCTTTCGAGTTTGATTCCCAGCACGATCAAACTCCCGAATGACCTCATCATCACTTTTGGGACTGCTAACCTTCAAAATACGGCGCATTTCCAATTCTACTCTAGTGTAGTCATCGCCATCAGAATCAGACTCAGATCCTCCATCACTCTCATCATCACTCAACACAATTGGGTTGTAGTAGCTCCCTACTCTAGTAGCTTCTCTATCAAACATGAATAAAGACCCTATAACAGATAAATACGATATCTATAAGTAAATGATACTCTCACTTAGCGTATGTTCCCAACAATAAACAATAAGCAAGAATAACCAACAATTCAAAGCATAGGAATAACATAAAACAGTTAAGCAGGGAAGAAAAATATTAACATACTGAACTAACTATTTAATGCAGACATATAATATTTCTATCCTATATGCCCTTCCTATACTACCCATCTCTCACAAAATAATAAACTAAACAAAATAAACTAGAAGTAATAAAATAAATAAATAAATAACATTTAATTTTTCAAATTGATAAAAGAAACCGAAAAAAATAAAGAAATTTAAACTACTGAAATTCGAAATTTTCGAACGAACTAAAAAAAAGTCGGACCCTAAAAAAATTAATTAATTCAAACCAATATAAAATAAAATATTTAAAATCTTGAAATCTTGAAACCTCGAAACATGTTTCAAAAAGTAACTTGAACACAACGAATAAGTAGGAGCTCAATTTCTATGAAATTCATTTTAGGTAACTAGCTAGTTTGGTGCCTAAAAATTTAAAGTTGGCACGAAAGGCCAATAAAACCTAAAGCTCCAAGATACCACTTTGTAACACCCCGACAATTCTTTCTTTACCAAAATAACTTTTAATATAAAGCTTAGAGAATTATCAAAGCATTATCGCCCGTGTGATAACGTATCGGCTTATTCATAATTTTGCAGCGGAAAATAAGAATAATAAATAAATTTGAAAGTAAAACTTAGTCAACCAAAAGTCAACTCCCAAAAGTCAAACCAAAGCCAAATCAACAATAAGTCAAAAGTCAAATATAAAAGTAAAAGTCAACTATAAATAACAAAGTCAACACAAGATCTCCAATTTCCCGAACCCACGATGCATCATCTCCTGTAATCGACGATGCTCTATTAATCCCGAGAGAATGCTCACCAAATGGGTCATTAGAGGATCAACAAGGTATAACCATGACCAACACATACACACAAAGCACGTAATCAACAAAGGTGAGTACTACATAGTAAATAAGTATAAAACCGAACATGATACTAATAAACATTAAACAGGGATAAATAATAATATAATAACATAGCAGACTACTTTAATGAACTAAATTCCACAACTAATAAATTAATTAATTTAGACGGAATAGGCAATGGAAAGAGTTGTCCAAACCAAACCAGTCTTCAATTTAGAAGACGAAGTACAGGCGCGACTCCGTACTCCCCTGACCTACGATATCGAGGAACCTTTACATAAAAATAGGATATGGTGATCAATCCGGTCCTAAGAAAAGCCATGGGCTACCACGTATACTCCAACTCATGCTAGTCCAACACTTCAGACCTGCACAAGTCTAAAGGTATTGCTATTCACTTTCCACTTTAAGTGACTAATAATTTATTACTTGTTATGACTCACAAGTAGAACAAATAATGTAATTATCAAATATACATAAACTTTCATTTTTATCTTAGGATTAGATAAGGTGATCAACAACTTAACAATCCAAGAATAATTCCAATATAATATTAAATCCATAATCTTTATTTACTTGCTGAATCAAGTCAACAACCAACCAACCTTTCATAGGTTAAATAACCAACTTACCAAATAAGGCCATCGGTCCTCATAAAGTAATTAAATAATCCAAAGGGAACAACATGATTCAATCATGATTCAATACCAACATAAATATTAATCCCTCATGTGAATTAATAAAATAAAGTTCCCAATCCCATATGCTTGAATCAATCATCCATACAAACATAAGATCATCATCATAACCAACATGCTTCACACAACGGCATAAAACATGTAAATCCAATTGAATATAAATCACATACGAACTAAAATAGTTCCCTATGCATGATACTACATAAATCCCATCCATATGACATGATACTAATTCCAACCCACACATAGATATGTACGTACCTTGTATAGACAAAGTTCGAGGCCACTTTAACAAGCTTAAAAGTCGCCTAAAGAGTATTCTCCGCCTAACAATAATCAACATAACCAAAATCAATACTCTTAAAATTTTCCAGCAATATTAAAATACTTCAAACCCTCTTTAAAAATGTTTAAAACCTTTCCCGTCATTAAAACTCCAATTGTTGATACTCCCTAGTATAGTACTACCATACTAGTTGTTAAAACCCCTTAAAAACTCATAATTTGATCATAAAAACTCCATTATAAGCATAGTTATAAAATTTCCACCAATTTATAAAGCATTAAAACCCTTCTAAAACATACTTAAACATAATTAAAATCATAAGAGTACTTAATTTCATAAACTATAATATACTATTATGATTTTCCAACTCATAAAACCCTAAAAATCCATGCTTTGACATTTAAAACCCTAGTTTAAACATAACTATTAAATCTGAAATTTTAATTACTTCATTACATAAACTACATAATCTTAGATTCATATTTAAATCATCAACTATAACTATAACTTTAAACATAATCATATTAAAATGATTCTTAAAAATATAAACTTTGCATTAAATATAACTTGAGGAGGAAGAAAATCATCAAAACAAAGAGAGGAGAGGAGACTCGGTGGCACAAGGGCCGCGCGGGTGCTGCCGGCTCGCCGGCGGTAGCTGCTGCCGTCGACGGTGGAAGAAAACCGAGAAAAAGAAGAAGAAAAAGAGAGAGAAGAAAAGAAGAGGAGAGGGCCGAAAAAATAGAGGGAGGAAGACAGAGAAAATAGAGTGTGGGAAATTTTGGGGTTTTGGGGGTTTATATAGTTTCCCCCTTTTGGGCTTAGGAAAAGATGTTTGGGCTAAAATAATATTTAATAGTTGGGTGGTTTGTGTAGTTGGGTTCCTCTAACCCAATTTAAATTCTCTTTATTAAACCAAAATGTGTTTTAAGCTATTTAAATAATTTTCAAAGTATGACTATGTAATGTTTGACAATTTAAAACAATTAAATAATTCCTTTGACTTTCAAATAGTCAACCTTTCAAGAAGTAAATCATTTAAATACTAAAATATATATAAATATACATTAAAATATATTTATAAAATTCATAAAATTACGTGGGATTACAAAGATCCACTGATGTAGAGTCGAAAATACTTATGTGATCCTCTAAATTATAGTACATAAAACCCTAGATCTTCATTTCTCGCCCGACGAACAATCAAAGAGATTAATCTTCCAAGCAAACTGTAATTATCGAATCTAATCTTCCATAAGGGAAGAGAAGAAAGTCATACTCCAAACTCTCACTAAAAGAGAAAACAAACCCAAAAATTGGAAAGAAACTCTCATGAAGAGAGAAGAAGGAGGATTATCAAGAACTAAACTATCAAAAACTAAAGTATTAGAGAAAGATTTGGGGGATTACCACCATCAAATAGATGATGATGGCAGCCTCTTGCAACTGGAAAAGGAATTAGGTTTTTTTTTAGGTTTATTTTAGAGTATCTAAATAAAAAAACACATTCCTAACTAATTCTAATTACAGTTGGTTACTTTAATAGGTTACTCCCTCCATCCCAGAAAGATATGAACACTTGTTGGAACACGTAGTTTAAGGTTATAAGTTGGGGTGTGGTTATCAAATGTTATTTAATTAAAAAAGTAGATGTGATAGGAGTTGGTGGGGTATTTTTTATTAGAGTGTGGGCCAAAGATGTGTAAAAGAAATAATATATTAATAGTGGCACCATGCCAAGAATGGAAGTGTTCAAACTAATTTGAGACAAATGTAAGAATAATGCCTTGAATCGTGTTATATCGGGTTGTCTACAAAAGGGCGAATCACAATAGGTGACTCAACTCGCGGTAGGATGCCGAGAGCTGACCGCGAGTCGCGTTTGGCGCCACGACTCGCGCCAGGGGCCGCAACTCGCGCCAGGCGCGGGTTATGCAGTAAACACGAAAACGCGTGTTTCCGAATCTGTTTATAAATAGCTTTTAGGAAAAAATGTCAAAAATAATCCAAAGTTTGGGGCGTCTTCCACCATTAATCTCAAGTATCGTTTTTCCCTGAATAATCCCAAGTTCGCATGTTATCTTCCAATATTGGTCTGACTCCAAGGATAACCTGCTTAGTAGGTAAAAATAGTTGGCCGCACGTATAAATTTATTTATTTTTAATTATATCTCTTTTGGTTTAAATTTTCGATAATTTAATTCATATTTTAAGTTTTTATTTTAATTTTTAATTATATCTCTTTATTGGTTTGAATTTTTGAACTTTATGAGTTTGGTAATGATTGCACGAGGCCACGAATCTAAGAGTTTATGAGTGGGTTTGTTGTTAGATTTTTTTGTTGTACAAGTTTGTTTTGCATTACTATTTATTTTTTATTCAAGTGAGCACCTGTTCTTTCCCTTTCATTTATTTTTTTTTCCTTTTTTTTCAACGAAAATGGATCAACATTTAAATAAAAAAATAAAACATAGTGGGCCCCATGAAATTTTTACTTGTTGAACAGGTCACCAAAGGTAAGAGACCAATATGGGAAGACATCATGCCAACTTGGGATTATTCTCGGATAAAAGAAACATTGGATTAATGGTGGAAGATGGCCCAAACTTGGGATTATTTTTGACAATTTTGCCTAGCTTTTAACCTAGTTTATTTCTTAAGCGCGGATTAGTTCATAAAATATCTGTAATTCTGTTTTCCTTCTCATCAATAAATCAGTTATCCTTCTACCCGTGGACATAGCCAACACTCCGTTGGTGAACCACGTTAAATCTGTGTGTGATTTCTCTTTGTTTTGGATTCAATTATTTGTTCTTTCTCACATCTGTCATAACAAATTGGTATCAAAGCTTTGGTTTTTCGATCTGAGTGAGAAAGATGTCTGGGATGAATGTGGAAATCGATAAATCACTGGGAGAAACAGTTTCAGTCTGTGGCAGATCAAGATGTGGGCTTTACTGAACCAACAAGGGTTTTGGGCACCATTGGAAAAAAGTCAACGGATTCATTTACCGCTGCGATGGTCGTTCTGGAGGAAAAAGCGGATTCAATGCTTATGTTGTGTCTGGCTAACATAATTACTGATGTCGCGGAGCAGGAAACCGCCGCTGGTCTGTGGTAGAAGCTGGAGAGTTTATATATGACAAAATCCCTAACCAATAAGTTGCTTTTGAAGCAATGTCTGTTCAGCCTACGTATGTAGGAGGGTACGTCTCTTAGGGACCATCTCAAACAGTTGAACACTATCTTACTAGATCTTCGTAATATTGATGTTAAAGTAGATGATGAGGATGCTGCTTTAATTCTGTTAATATCTTTGCCTTTATCGTAAGATAATTTTGTGGATTCTTTTATTGTTGGGAAAGATAGTCTGTCATTAGAAGAAGTAAGATCTACTCTTCCGACTAGAAAGATTTGTCATAAGGCGTCTGGTACAGGTACAGTCGATCAGGCTGCTGGATTAGTAGCTAGTGGTAACGGACAGGGGAATTCGGGGAGAAAATCCAGGAAACCGTCTTCTAGAGGTCCTAAACCTAGTGATGTCTGTAATTACTGTAAGGAAACGGGGCATTGGAAAAGGGAATATCCTAAAAAGAAAAATCTGGAAAATAAGTCTGGGTCTGATAAATCTGGGTCTGGTTCTGCTGCTGCTGCAGCAGAAAATTCAAGTTCTGATGATGATATTGCTTTAGTTGTTGCTAACGAACAAACACATTGCAGTGATGTGTGGGTTTTAGATTCTGGAGCGTCTTGTCATATGTGTCCACGCAGGGAGTGGTTTATGAACTATAAACAGGTTGATGGAAGTGTTACTATGGCCAACAGTGAGGTCTGCAAGACAGTTGGTATATGGTCCATCAGAATTAGGACATGTGATGGCAAAGTCTGTACCTTGAACGATGTTAGGCACGTTCCAGAGGTCACGAAAAATCTAATTTCACTTAGTCTGGTAGATAGAAAAGGGTTTAGCTTCAAAGGTGAAGGTGGAGTATTGTATATCTACAGGGGTTCAAAGATGATTCAAAAAGGGTTAAACGGGAGACATTGTATGTGTTGCAAGGGTCTACGTTATCTGAGTCTCGGGTTGCCACATTGGCTTTTTGTGGTAGTGTTGAGAAACAGGTGGAGCACAGACAGGGAAAAGTCCGTCAACACTCACAATCTAAATCTGAAATTTCGTGTTCTTTGTCGTCAAAATCGGGTCAGCCAAATTTGGCTCTTGGTCGGCATGAAATCTCTGGAAACTCTCCCCAAAGGGACGGTTGTGAAGACATGGTGGGTTTTGCACTATATGTCGGAAAGGTGGATATATCTGAGCCGTCCAAAGAAAGGTGTTACTTGTGCTAGGAAAGAGTATAAGCAAGCCATCTGTTCGAATCTGGTTCCACAGGGTAAGTTCCAAGGTTACTTGGACTTACAAACTATTCGTGGTTGTTAGTTGCCCTCTGGGGCAAGTCTGGGGCCCATAGGGGCAAATCTGGTGTCGTTCAGGGACAAGTCTGGTTGCAGGGAGAATCTGGGCGTTGTGATCAATGCATCTGATCATCTGGTTATCTGATCATCTGGTTATCTGGCTCGTTGTGAGAGGATTCCAGTCAAGGTAGAGATTTGTAAGAATAACAAAAGGGCGAACCGCGGTAGGTGACTCAACTCGCGTGTTTCCGAATCTATTTATAAATAGCTTTTAACCTAGTTTATTTATTAAGCACGGATTAGTTCATAACACATCTGTAATTTTGTTTTCCTTCTCATCAATAAATCAGTTCTCCCTCAGCCCGTGGACTTAGCCAACTCTCCGTTGGTGAACCACGTTAAATTTGTATGTGATTTCGCTTTGTTTTGCATTCAATTATTTGTTCCTTCTCACATCTGTCATAACATTCATAGATGGTCAAAATATAAAAGGAAAGTCTTCAGACTATTCTGGGACGGAGGTAGTACTAATTTACTATAGTAAATATTTCTTCTTTAGATCTTCTAATTCTAACATGAATAGAATTTGTAGAAAAGCTTGAGTTGAAAATACATCACTAATTATAATTGCCAGTAGGCTACTTTAATACGTTACAATAGCTAAATATTTCTTCTTATATATTACTTTATATAGAGTTGGAAAATATTATAAATAGATCTTTTCTTGAAGTACTTTTTAAATACTTTCCGATGATGCAAAATTTATAATTTTTCAAAATATATATTATAGTTATGATCGATTTACTGACCCAATGTTTTCATTGTAAACCTAACTCGATTTTTCTTATCCTAAACTATATATATATAATTTTATTAATTTAGAACTCTATTTATATTTAAAAATAATGACATGATACTAATTAGTGCGACAAATGGCATCTAATAAGGACATCAAATGTCGCGACATTGTGCATTAGCTTTTGGACTGTGCTTTATATATTAGTTACTAGTATTGGAACCCGGGCAAATGCCCGAACTCTTCGTGAAGAAGATGTAGGGTTTTGAAATATTCACATACCCTATTTGACCGTACTTTTTGTCCGACATAGAACAACAAAAGTTATAATGCAATATGTTATTCGATTTTTCTATATGTATATTGATAATATCAAATTTATAAGTCTCTTATAAAACACAAAATCGAAGATACTAAAGATTATAGATTTTCAATGTCAAGCATTATAGTGAAAGTAGTGCAAATATTTTGAAATAAAAGAAGTATTTCATATTATCTGTACTCAATGTGCAAAGTTGACCACTAAGAATCTAGTATATATAACTTTGGATCTTGTAATTTTAACATGAATAGGATTTGTAGAAAAGTTGGAGTTGAAAGCATATCCCTAATTCTAATTACAGTTGGTTACTTTGATACATTACTATAGTAAATATTTCTTCTTATACATCTTCTCTTTTATTTTTAAGGAAAACTTCTTATACATTGTCTAATTCTAACATGAATAGGATTTGTAAAAAATTTGGATTTCAAAACATATCCCTAATTCATTGTAGTAAGTTACTTTAATACGTTACTATTGTAGATATTTATTCTTATAGGTTACGTTCATATAGAGTTGAAAGATATTATAAATGGATCTTGTTTTAAAATATTTTTTAAATACTTTCCAATGGTACAAAGAATATGATTTTTTGAAATATATTCTAATATAATCGATGTCTTATACTAAAGTTTCATTGTAAACCAAACTCTACTTCTTCTTATCCTAAACTCTATATATGTATTTTGTAACTCTATTAATTTTTAAAAATAACGACATAGCAGTTAATAAGTGCGACAAATGGCTTCCAATAAGGACGCCAAATGTCGCGACATCGTGCGCTGGCTTTTGGACTCTCTTTTATATATTAGTTATACTTCCTCCGTTCTTTTATTATTGCAACATTTCTCTAATTTGGAGGTTTAATATTAATTGCAACATTACTAAATTTGTTTTCTCTTTATCTCTCTCCTTATCACATGGGTTCCTTTTTCATCTCTCTCTATCTCTCTCATCTCCTTAAAAAATGTGCAACCCCTATATGTTGCAATTATTAAAGAACGGAGGAAGTATATGATATTGTATAATATATTAGATTAAGTAGTTTTTAACAAACACTTGCTAAATCATGAGGTCTGAACCAAAATCCTAATCTCCCATTTTCTCTCTCGCTACCCTTGTTCTCCTTTTTTTTGCCTCTGCATCTGTGAAGGGCTGCCATGGATGTTCTCATCCATGGTAATAAGCCCCTTTTCCCCTCTTGTTTTCAGTTTATTTTATTGTTTTGT
Organism: Beta lomatogona; assembly: GCA_947646795.1. NCBI lineage: Eukaryota > Viridiplantae > Streptophyta > Magnoliopsida > Caryophyllales > Amaranthaceae > Beta > Beta lomatogona. The sequence goes on along the minus strand of CANSNZ010001095.1, from coordinate 1,460,323 downwards.
TAAATAAATTAGTATCTCAATATAAGAGTTTCTCGAGCCCTGCAATGGGGATTTTTGTCTCTGTTGTGGAGTTTTCCTTCTTCCCCTATGCGAGTTGTGAGTCTTGTTTATTTGCTTGTAGGTATGGGAAATTAATCTCATTGGTTGAAGTTCAAAACTATTAACATGAAAGTATTGCAAACTCGGATACGGTCAACATTGTTAGATCAAGAATAATCTTCTCCAAATTATGTCAAAATGATAGATGGCTCCATTAATAGCTGCAAGATTCAGCTTATACATGGGGCCTGCCCTACTTTGGTCGATCTGGTTCATTATAGTTTCCTCAAAGACGAGTTTGATTTAATCTTGTTTGATTGTACTTTGTTTTTCCTTAATAATTATTGTACATGGCGTTTGGCTCTCAATTAATGAAGTTTCTAAAAAAAATTAGTTTTTAACAAATTTTCCTAATCTAGACTCTTAACTTTGGAAAAAAGATCATAATTTGCGGATTCTCGGTAAAAGAAAAAGAAGAGGCAACAGTATTGATTGATGGTGGTTGACATATACCTGTAATTGCGGACCTAGGTGTTTTCTCTTTGGTTTATTGAGTGATTAGTGATTCATATTTCATAATAGTAGGATATGTCTAAACTAATAAATTGTCCCTTAAAAAGAGTACTAATAAAATGTTTCCACGAGACGTGCTATATAAATTTAACCAAATTTGCTGCTAATATTCTTAAATCTTAACTCATTCTTTTTTTTAGGGAATAAACTTATCATCGGCCTGGATAATTCATGATTTATTCCAAATTACTCACAAGGCATAAGCATTTAATTAATGAAATTTGAGTTTAGTTACATGTAACTATGTAATTAAGAGATATAACATGGTGGTACGATCATAACATTTAAAGTAAGAGGCTTGGGGTTTGACCTCTTATGTAAATCTTTTAATCACTCCATGTCATGACCAACGTGACACCCATCAGCATATGAGATGGAGCGACATGTGGTAAGAAAAAACATGTTAAAGACCAAGTGGCAACACATCTACGTATGAGATGAAGTGACATGTAACGGGATACAATTCTTGCCCACGACTTGTGGTGCCACGTTGCGAGGCTTTAAGCGATTCTCACACGTCTTAATAATAGTATAGGAAGTATGATATAGATTTGTCAATGAACTTAAAATTTTCACACTTATACTAATGGTAATAACACTAAAACTAGAAATTATTATTTTTAGTTTCCTGACTTCTGATTTCAGTTTTAATAAAAATTAAAATTTGATAATAAAAAACAATAATAAACAAGACCCTAATTTTAAATATTTTGTACACATCGATGAACCTTAGTTGGCCAATCTTTCTTGTTACACAATTATCTAGCTTAGCAAAATTTAACATTTTCCTCTAGTATGCTTGTGCTTAATCTTGTCATAACTGTGAAAGCCCATTTGACAAGCGATGATAAATAGTGGTATTGCTAATGAATTTTGGTGTAATAATGTTAGAAAGTCTTAGATCAATATTCATAATAATGAAATTGTATTACCAAATATGTTTTTTTTCATTCATAAAGTCCTATTACCACTCAATACCACCTTCCCAAATGGTATAGATTGTAAAGAAATTACAGGAATCAAATATATAGAGATGAAGTAGTATTACCATAGATATGGATATGAAATTTCTTTAAAATTATACTAAAATTAATATTATTTATGGACACTAACTAGACGAGCAGTCATGATATTATCACCCTTTTACTCCTCAAATGCTTTTCCTAGTAATGTTACATATATTATTTTTTTTTGATAATTTGTGATTGGTATTTTATTGATCATGAGGAAGGTGAGATGCCAAGTAACCAGCATCAAACTTCCCCAAAACATCCACAATTCAAACAGACCTCACCGCTATAATACATCAAATAACAAGGCAGCACAAATCAGAGCAAGAACAAGACCAGTACATGAAGCTACCAAACACAAAGGGCAGTAGCAACCAAAGCCAAACATTAAGGGAATAGGCTTAAAGCCACGCAATGAATTCATCCATCCTGGTGAGGCCTTGCTTAGCAAGCGAGTCAGCAAAAAAATTTGTCTCACAACCCTTGTAGCATATCTCAATCCCCTTCCCTATTTCCTTGGCACATCGAATGAAGTTAATGATGAAATTTAGGTTCCATGGGCCATTACGTACACAATTCCACCAATTCACAGCATTTATCACATCTGACTCTACTATAAAATTGTGATGTTATAGACGATCTATAGATGAGGAAATTCTGATAACCCTATGAATGGCAAAAGTTTTTGCGTGGTTGATCTCCATGAAAGGTATAGGGCTAGAGAAAAGGCAAGTAAAGTTCCCATGATGGTCTCAAAGCACCCCTCCGATGGCAGACTTGAATGCACTAATTTTTAATGATAAATCCACGTTGCATTTTATTGTTGATGAGGAAGGAGAAGACCAATGGAGCATTGGCCGAGGAATTAAGCATGCTAAAGTACCTGGATTATGAGGATTCTAGTTGAGACATTTGGGGTTTCTAATGACTTCATTGCGGCCATATGGAAAATGATTACCCCACCCCTTAAGCCAACAGCATAGGCGCATGATGACAAGATCTTTTAATTCCTGTAACGAACATGAGACATTCTCAAAGCACCTACCATTTCTCTCCTTCCATAGAGTCCATAAAATTATATAAAAACTCGCTGCGCAAATCTTCTTGAAGAATGCATTATTCTTCGGGAAAAGCCATTGATCATAGGCTTCACGAATTGAAGAGGGAAAATACCATCGAAGATCCCAAATTCTTAGCCACCAATTCCATAAATTCCAAGAGACTGAACAATGAAGAAAGAGATGGTTGCAAGACTCCGGAAAAGCATTGCACAACACACACGATGCGTTTGAAACATCAACTAACCCAATCCGAATTAGTTTATCTTTGGTATTAAGCTTACCAAGGAGAGAAAACCAATTGAAAACTTCAATTCTATTCGGTACCGATCCACGCAATAGGCCATGGATTACATTTGGCGGCCAACGCAGGTTCGATTTGGCAAGCTCATAACTATATGATTTCACTGAGAAGAAGCCCTTCTTAAGGGGAGCCAAAATAAATGAATCAGAATATTCAGGAGAGAGATTGACCTGATAGAGAAGTTTGAGTAAATGTTGCTGCTCCACAACATCTCGTGGACAAAGTGGCTTGCTCCAAGGAATTGTCCATTGCCAATTTTTTCATCCCAGAAACAATTTACGACTACAGTCACATTATTAGATGAGCTTAGAAGAAAAAGTCTTCGGCAAATGGATTTGAGAGGAGAGTCACCCAACCACGCATCATGCCAAAAGAAAGTTTCATGGCCATTTCCAACCTTCCTCCGGATGCTGTACACAAGTAATTGTAGACACATAACCGTGTCTCCCCATTTAAGGATCCGATGATGAAACATACCGTGGTCTTAATTGGTCCGATCCAAGGGCATATCAGTCTGAAAAGCTATTCAAAACCATTTCGAAAAGTGCTAAAGTCCTATTTTAAAGCCTAATTAATTATTCATGATAATTAATTGTGTTTGAGCCCAATTCTTTGAAAAGCCCAATTAATTGATAATTAATTGATTTATTTTAATAAATAAATATTTTCAAAAATATTTTTTAAGTCAAAATCAGATTTTATCCCGTAAAATAAGATTCAGAATTAAAGGATAAAAGAAAATATTTTAAAACGCGTTTAAAAAAAGGCTCGCAAAGGCGTGTCAAAAGCCAGGCGCACCGTCGTGCGCTGGGTGCATAGCCTTGCACCTGGCGCACCATGCTGCGTCAGGCGCAGCTTTCCAGACACGTGGCACTGTGCCACACACTGTGGCACACACTGTGCCGTGCGCCTGGCGTACAGCTCTGCGTGAAGCGCAGGGTTATTTCTTATCTTTTTCAAAGCGCGTACCACGTGTACGCTTTTTGCTGGTCATGCCTCGTCATGCGCTTGCTACGTCAGCTGCGCCAAGCGCAGCCAGTGCGTGACGCGCAGTTCCATTTTCCCTATAAATAGGCCTGATTTCCGAGCAGATTTCAAAAAAACAGATTTCTCACATAACACTAGACGAATACTTTACGATCCTCTCTACGAACTACAAAACTTCCCTACAAAAAATCATACTTTCAAACACAATACATTCAATCTACATACTTTCATACATTCATATTTTCAGGCTTCACGATTGCTCGTCCCGAAGGTTGTCAATCTCTCAAACCCAAGCCACGGTATAATCCTGAGGGTCCTTAAATAAATTATTTTTATATTGAAGTTACTAACAGTTTTCTTTCCTGATGTAGATCTTTAATGTAAAATCGTTCTACTGTATATTCTAAACCTTTTTCCTTTCCTTTTATTTATTTTTGTACATTATTATATGCTTGCCTGATTGTTCTATGCATATTATATGATTGTCCCTGCCTTATTGGTTTTATCACCCACATGTTATTTTTGCTAATCAAGACCTGTGTTCTAACATTAATCAGATTAATTTGGACAACCTGTTAGGTTCCCTGTAATATTGATTGCCTAATAATATGTCACTAAAAATTAGTCTTTTTATGTGTTTCCTGAACCAAATTAGACTAAATATTTTTAGGGTGCTTAAAACATTATTTGATTATTCTTTGGCATAAAATCTGTAATGAATCGATATTTAGTAGAGGCCAACTTTGGGCAAATGTGGTTCATTATGACTATATTCGTACCCTCACCCCCGAACTCAATCTTTGGTTCATTTTGACCATCTATGGAGTCAGGACGGGGAAATCTACATTGGATAATTTGTCCCTATGATTTTCCTATATCCAATTAGGTTTATGATTCTTCCTAAAAAGAATTGTTGGCGACTTCTTTCAATACAAAACAATTTTCAATAAAACCTTAACAGTGGGGTAGTCAAATATAATACACGCTCACACCGCGTAGGCGAAATAAAAACACGCTTACAATTTGGCGACTTCACTGGGGAGGATTTTAAAAAAATTATTTTTTTTTAAATGAGTGGGTGAAACTTGAAAAATACGATTCATTCTTGTTTTATGCCTTTGAATAATATATAGTTTTGCATATGCAGCTACTTTTCAGCCACCATAAGGACAATCTACCTTGCCTCATTAGCACATGTTCTATGTGTGAGGTCGCCCCCGGGGGGTTTGCGCTTTTTCCTTCCAAAAAGCTTCCTGAGCGATAGTGTTGGATCCTAGTCATAAGCAAACCTACCCAACCATGGCATTGTTCTCTTGTTCCTGACTTGAGACTGGAGTGCGGCTTATACGTGGCCACCTCTTTTAGCAGGAGTACGAAGCGTGGGATCAATCTCTTAGTCATGGACCCTTTTCAGCCTTAACCTAAACATGACCAATAGTTTCAAACATAGAACTGAACTTTAGGTTGAGGACTTTTGCATCCAAGTTATATGACATTTGCCTGTGATTGCAATTATTGCCTGTTATTATCCTGTCAATTTGCCAGTATTATGCATCATTCCTAAAATCGCGTCTAACTAACAAGAAAAATTCGTCAATCGGCTAATTCGTCGCCTAAATCCCCGAAAAACGTGTCGGGGAGTAGTGTGCCAAGCGCATTAAGTTGCGCCTGACGCACCACTCCCGCGCCAGACACACGGACGTGCGCCACGCGCAGAAATGCTGCGCAGCACGTAGTCTGTGCATCGTGCGCTTTTCGTTGATTTAGTCGCTGTAATGGTTGATCCTACGTTCAGTCCTATGTTTGTCTGTCTGTATTCGCGTAGTGCATGGTCTAATTATAGGTCTCACCTAATTTGAAAAAAAAGGTATTTTCATGCAAGGTCGAGTCTGTCCTAAAAAGTGCATCTAAAGTGGTCATTGTAGAGTTAGAGTTGTCATGCATGTCTACCTCTTTCCATTTCCTCCTTGCTGTTCAACTAATCTTCCCTATCAATCTTACCTTATCATATTCAACAATTTTAAAAACTTACATTTTTCAAAATCAATCCCACACCATATTCTATTCTACCTTGTTCGAAAACATTTACTAATCATCATAAAACCACGACAATCAAAAAAATATGTTTCAAAATTAATCCATCATCTTTTCCTAACGAAAGATAAAAACAAGGGGTTCCTTTCAAAAATGAAATTCGAAAATTTTAAGCCCATCCCATACTCCTTCATTCAATCCAATTCACTTGCATTCATTCTAAGCCCATATGCATTAGAGTCCATCTTGCATTCATTTTGCATTTATATTAGGCCTGCTAGCATTAGAGTCCATCTTAGGCCCATATAAGTCTAGTTCAAGTCAAAGCTAGGCCCATTTGCATCTTTATGTGAAGTCCGGTCCAAGTTTATCCCTAATCAATTCCATCTAAGTCTAAGTCTAGTCCAATCCAAATCTTAGGTCCATTTAGGCCCAATTCATATCCTAGGTCTAGTTTGCATCTCCATGTAGGCCCTAGTCAGTCTTCGGACTATAAAAAATCCAGTCTTAGGACTATAAAAGTTCATCCCTTAAAACCTAGCCTGCTTGCTCACCCGTAAGTTCAAGGTCTAGCATTCCTTCAGTCTATAGGCAATTATTGTGTCTAGCCTGCTTGCTCACCCGTAAGTTCAAGGTCTAGCATTCCTTAAGTCCATAGGCAATTTTTTAGTCTAGCCTGCTTAGTTTAATGTAAGTTCCGAAGTCTAGTTGTCTAGCTTGCTTGCTCACCCGTAAGTTCAAAGTCTAGTTGCCTAGCCTGCTTGCCATAAGTTAAGAGTTTGGCCTTCCTAGCTGTTTAGCTTGCTTGCTCACCCATAAGTTCAAAGTCTAGTTGTCTAGCCTGCTTGCTCACCTGTAAGTTCAAAGTTTAACATTCCATAAGTCCATAGGCAATTTTTGAGTCTAGCCTGCTCAGTCTAATGTAAGTTTCGAAGTCTAGTCGTCTAGCCCACTTGCTCATCCGTAAGTTCAAAGTCTAGTTGCCTAGCCTGCTTGCCTTAAGTTAAGAGTCTAGTCTCCCTCATTGTCTAGCCTTCCTTAAAAGTCTAGCCTGTTTGCTCACCCGTAAGTTCAAAGTCTAGTCTCTCCTAAACCCAATCGTGGAGTCCAGTCTGCCTGTAGAGAGTCCATGTCTGCATTTGCATATAGTTAGGCCCATGTCTCCATCATGGTCAAGCCCATACTAGTCCAAAATCATACTCATTTCTAATCATTTCCATTTTCATTTCAAAATCATTTTCCATTTTCATTTCCCATTTTCATATCCATTTCCATTCTCCCATTTCTATTTCCATTTCTCATCTCCATTCATCATTTCAAAAACATTATTTCTTAAAATTTGCAAGATCCACTCGATTATGTTCATGACCGGTCGAGAGATTACAACTTAGGAATGCCTAAAGGAGGAACAAAATGTGAGCCTACTCTAAAGTTCATCAATCGCACTATCACCACCCCGACTGCATTTAGAGTCATGAAGATTACTTTTGACTGCCTTCATAATAGAGGCATGATCACTTCCATAGGGTCTACCGCCTTCACAATAGAGGCGCGATCACTTCTATAGGGTGACTCTAAACCCTGCACTTAAACGAAAATTCAAAAGGTGCAACCTACATTTGTACAGCAAATTCCAACGGAATAATAAACATATGACATCTAGTGTTGGATCCTACAAATGCACGGTAAAACATGGTCGATAACAACAGACTTCTAATGCTTACTATAACGAGAATCAGCATCACCAGTAACTTTTTTGCGCAGTGCATCGACAATTCAAAAGGGCATAGTCTTTTATTTCTGGTTTCCTATGATGAGTCAGAGAGTCTTCACCCTGAGCCTCTCCTTTCTCATCGAGTCTATGTCGCTATAGGACTTCATTTATTATAGCCTTTCCATTTTCATTTTCAATTTTTATTTTTCATTTTCATTGGCCTTCCATCATTTTATTTATGCTTCTAATTCAATGATGAAACTTAAATCACCTAATGAACTTGACTCATAAAAAAAATCTGAAAAAAATGAAAGAATGATAATAAAAAGAGGACATACTTTGGATCAGGAGTTATTCTCCTCTCCCTTCCATTACCTCTCATAAGACATCCTCATGCAACCAAGGAAAAACAAAAATCCTTTAAACCATCATTAGTCAAACAATCCCTTCAATTCAAAGCTCCACGGAAACCCTTCAAGCCTTCCAATACCCTACACCAAAAATTTGTGTGCAAGCCTTACTACAAAAAAAATTATTATTATTAATGCCAGGCAAAAATAAAATAGTGAAAAAATTGAAAGTGCGAAAAGTGAAAAAAGCAAGAGCAAAAGAAAACGCACAAAACATTCAAAAAGAAAAAGCCAAAGGTAAAGAAACAAAAAGTCAAGCTAGGGGGCTTGCACACAAGTTCTACCCCTCATTCAAATCCTTAAATCTAGTAAACCTTAACTTATAATCCAAATCCATGACCCTTCATTTCCCAAACCAACTAAACCTTCATCAAAACTTCAAGCTTTAAACCTTTCAATCTTTCATCAACTATAACTCCTTTTTCAAGGTATGTCAAAGCCCACTAGGTTGTAAACCCGAAAGGGCAGCCTAGGCAAAAGTTATGGCACAAAAAAAAAGAATATAATAAAAAAAAATCAGATCCAAAACTACGAACGGTCTGATTCCGCAAGAATACGTAGGAATCCTCATCCCGAGGTCCGACCGCTTCAATAAAATAAAAATTAGTCATGGTCTAATGATTTGACTTTCTAGAATTTAGGAGCATACTCTTTCTAGATCCCGACATAGACTCGAGTCTGCACCTAGCCTTGTTAGAGCCTTTTCCCACTTACATTCATTTGAGTCACAAATTCAAACCTTTTACTTTTTAATCCAAGCTCTCCTTGTCCCTGTAGGACTCTCCGAAAATTCCATGGTTTCTGGCGATATCAACTTCCCAAAGAAGAATCACCAGCGCAATCCCCAGTGAAAACTTTCAAAGTTTAAGACAGATCAACTACATTTCGATATCAGATCAAGTACATTTCAATCAAGGCTCATAATGCCTAATTCACGGCAAGCTCACCCAAAGTAGGGGCTTCCTACGTGTGGTGGTTCCTCCAATTCAAATCAATCTCCCGAAGAGTTGTAATCTGCGGACCTCGTTTACGAACCCTGATTATTTACTAAAAACGATTTTCGAAAATTTTTCTTTCCATTTCTGATCATTCTATATCATTCTACATATCCAGATCTTCTAGCCTTGCAAAATCCTGACCTTGCATTGCATTTCATACATTCTAGCCTTGCAAAATCCTGACCTTGCATTTCATACATTCTAGTCTTGCATAATCCTTACCTTGCATGATGTGTAATCCCTTAGCTTTGCATAACCTTAATCCTTGCATAGCGTCTAGTGCATCCTTAGAGAGTCTAAGTTTGCATCAGTATCACTATGGGGTTTATCTGAGTTGTTTGCACCTGTCTGCTGACATTTTCTTCTACAGGTAATCAGATTGCTTATAATAATTGTCCTGCATACTAACTTTGTTTTGCAAAGACCGGCGGTTATAAATCAGTCTAAACTGCAGAGCGTTTAGAATCGTTCTCCGTCCCGACACCTTATACTTTGACTTTCGGTTTCCTGAACCCCAGTCAAAGTGGGGGCTTCTGTAGACACATAATCGTGTCTCTCCATTTAAGGATCCGATGATGAAACATATCGTGGTCTTAATTAGTCCGATCTAAGGGCATAGCAGTCTGAAAAGCTATTCAAAACCATTTCGAAAAGTGTTAAAATCCTATTTTAAAGCCTACTTTATTATTTATGATAATTAATTGTGTTTGAGCCTAATTCTTTGAAAAGCCCAATTAATTGATAATTAATTGATTTATTTTAATAAATAAATATTTTCAAAAGATATTTTTTTTAAGTCAAAATCAGATTTTATCTCGTAAAATCAGATTCCGGAATTAAAGGATAAAAAAAAATCTTTTAAAACTGGTGCGCAGCTTTCCTGACACGTGGTATTGTGCCACACACTGTGTCGTCCGCCTGGCGTACAGCTCTGCGTGAAGCGCAGGTTTTTTCCTATCTTTTTCAAAGCGCGTACCACGTGTACGCTTTTTACTGGTCATGCCGCGTCATGCGCTTGCCACGTCAGCTGCGCCAAGCGCAGCCACCGCGTGAGGCGCAGTTCCGTTTTCCTTTAAATAGGCCTGATTTCCTAACAGATTTCAAAAAAACGGATTTCTCACATAACACTCGACGAATACTTTACGATCCTCTCTACGAACTACAAAACTTCGCTACAAAAACTCATACTTTCAAACACACATACATTCAATCTACATACTTTCATACATTCAGATTTTCAGGCTTCACTATTGCTCATCTCGAAGGTTGTCAATTTCTCAGACCCAAGCCACGGTGTAATCCTGAGGGTCCTTAAATAAATTATTTTTATATTGAAGTTACTAACAGTTTTATTTCCTGATGTAGATCTTTAATGTAAAATCGCTCTACTGTATATTCTAAACCTTTTTCCTTTCCTTTTATTTATTTTTGTACATTATTATATGCTTGTCTGATTGTTCTATGCATATTATATGATTGTCCCTGCTTTATTGGTTTTATCACCCACATGTTATTTTTGCTAAACAAGACCTAAATATATGTTCTAACATTAATCAGATTAATTTGGACAACCTGTTAGGTTCCCTGTAATATTGATTGCCTAATAATATATCACTAAAGATTAGTCTTCTTATGTGTTTCCTGAACCAAATTAGACTAAATATTTTTAGGGTGCTTAAAACATTATTTGATTATTCTTTGGCATAAAATCTGTAATGAATCGATATTTAGTAGAGGCCAACTTTGGGCGAATGTGGTTCATTATGACTATATTCGTACCCTCACCCTCGAACTCAATCTTTGGTTCATTTTGACCATCTATGGAGTCAGGACGGGGAAATCTACATTGGATAATTTGTCCCTATGATTTTCCTATATCCAATTAGGTTTATGATTCTTCCTAAAAAGAATTGTTGGCGACTTCTTTCAATACAAAACAATTTTCAATAAAACCATAACAGTGGGGTAGTCAAATATAATACGCGCTCACACCGCGTAGGCGAAATAAAAACACGCCTACAGTAATACTTTTGATTGAGGATGAGACAAGAGAAGAGCAAACATTCCTCCAAGGGCCTCCACTCGTAGGAATACATACATCAAGGAATGAGAAGGTTGGCCCATGCTTGTATTTTTTCGAAACCAAAAAGCGACGCCACAAAGGATGATGCTTACATAAGAATCGTCAAACCCATTCAACAAGGAACGCTAAGTTTTTATAGAGAAAATTCCCAAAATGTAACCCACCGAGGGTTTTAGGAAATTTCAGTATGTGCCAAGCAGCCGGTACAAGACGTTTCTTTCCCACCACGCCAATCCAAAAGAATTGCCTTTGTATTTGGTTTATTTTTTCAATCACTCCAACAGGAGTTTGAAAAATGGACATATAATATAAGGGTAGGTTTTAGAGTGAGGCCTTTATCAATGTTGCTCGACCACCTATAGAGATGAGGTTGCCTTTCCACATTGCAAGTTTGTTTCTCATACGCTCCAAGATAGGTTCCCAAATTTGTATTCGGGACATCACTAGTAGAATAATTGTTAATTGCGGCACTTGAATTGCGGCGCTTGAAACGGTAACATTTCAAACTCTGTTGACCAGGTCTGACGAAATCTATTGCTGTGGTTTCTTTCAAGAACCGCAACAATAGATTGAAATATTACTCTTTCAATAATATTTGAACTTATTGCTGCGGTTCCTACAAAAACCCGCAGCAATAGATTTCATGATTAAATAAAACACGCCTAGTGGCAGTTAGGGTTCTTAATCTCACCTTTTACTTCTCTCACTCTCTCAACCGTTTTCTCTATCCTTCTCTCCACGACCTCTCACTCTCCTCTCATCCTCTCATCTCGCCGGCGAGCGTGCTCCAACAGCAAATCCTCACACATCTCTCATCTCTCATCCCTCGTTCGCAACTTTACCTCATCTCTCGGATCGACTTGGAAATTGTCTCGCATCATCAATTTCGCTCATCATCACCGAAATCTTCCTCTTTATGTGCACCAAGGTTGTCGTCATCGTCCGCACCAAGACTGTCGTTGTCGTCCTCTCGTGCTCTCGTCTTCATCGTCATCGCTCCATCACGCCTCTCTCTTCACGCTCCATCACTGTCAACTCTGTCGCCGCTGTCGCTCCAACAGCAAGGATGATCAGATCTGGTGTACAGTGAAGATTTTGACGACATTGTTCGTTTAGTTTCCTCATTTTTTTATTTTCATTTTTTAATAATCTTTTTCCTTTCTCAATATGTTCTGTATCCTTTAATTTTCTTGTTAGTGTTTCGTTGATTAGTTACTTTTTCATTTATTTTTTATTTTTTCTTATTAGTTCATTTTTTGTATATATTTTTATTTGTAATTAGTGTTTGCAAAATATCATTATTATTGAATAAAAATTGTTTTTATATTTTTTTTTTGGTAATAAGTGTTTGTAACATATCATTTATATTTGTAGAACGAATAAATATTTAAATTTTTTTAAATTTTTTGTTACCACCCTATTGTTGCGGTTTTGGCACGAAACCGCAGCAATAGGTTGACCTATTGATACCATTTTAAGAAACACAGCAATAGGTAATTACCTATTGATGGGCCCTTAATTGCGGCTCGGCTAAAACCGCAGCAATATGCCACTTAATGACTACCGCAATTCAATGTTTTTCCACTAGTACATATTGCCTCCAATTGGGAGGCCAAGATATGTGAAAGGCATGGAGCCTATTTTACACATCAAAGAGTTTTCCGCTTGTTGAAGCCATTGCATCTCCATATTGATTCCAATGATGGAACTCTTATGGAAATTTACTTGAAGCCACGATGAGAGTTAAAATAGAATGAGAGTTTTTTTTATGTTCAACAAATAGTTGAGATACCCCATGTCTCCCTTGTTATTTGTCTTAGCTATGGAGTATTTTTCAAGATTGATGAGCTTGATGAGTAAAAAGCAACAATTATCATTTCACTATAGATGCTCTCAGCTGAAAATTAATCACTTGATTTTTGCTGATGACCTTATGCTATTTTGCAAAGTGGATGTATACTCTGCAATTCTGATGAAAAAAGCCTTAGTTGCATTGTTCTGAGGTTTCAGGGCTTCATGCTAGCCACGAAAAAACTGCAATCTATTTTGGGAATGTGAACACTGAGATACATGATAAAATCCTTCATTTTACTAGCTTTCAGAAGGGAGAGTTTCCATTCAGATATCTGGGTATACCTATCACTGCAAAGAGGATTTCTAAGGCAGATTGTGATGTGATTGTTGATAGAATGTTAAAAAGAATTATATGCTTGAGTTCCAGACACTTGTCATATGCTGCCAAGGTCGCTCTAGACAATTATGTGCTGCTGAGTCTACACATTTACTCGGCACAAATCTTTTTGCTGCCCAAAGTGATGATGATGAAGATCACACACATATGTAGAGCATTCTTATGGGAAGGAAAAGAATACCTTAACAGACCTCCTCCAATTGCTTGGAGTAAGATATCTATGCCAAAAACGAATGAAGGCTTGGGGCTCAAGGACTGTCTAGTGTGGAACAGTGCTGCAGTTGGTAAATATGTTTGGCAGGTGGCTTAGAAGGAAGACCTATTGTGGATTAAATGGATCCAAACTGTGTATATTAAAGATTTGAACCTGGTGGGGGTATAATCCAATAAAATCTGCAAGCTGGGGATGGAGGAATATATGTAAAGTGAAAGAACTGGTGAGAGGAGGTTATGATGCAAGAAATAATTGGCTGGATGGCAGGAAAAGATGCACTACTAAGGGGGGTTATAGGTGGTTGAAAGGTCAATTTGAGAAGGTTCATTGGCACAACTGGGTGTGGTCTTCTTTTAATATTCGCAAGCACTCATTTATTTCTTGGATGGTGGCTCTGGGAAAGGTTAGAACTCGTGAAAGATTGGTTGCAGCTGGCATTTATATGGATGATCAATGCTTACTATGTGCGAATGGGAAAGATGCCTGCCTACATTTGTTTTTTATATGGCAGTTCAGTAGGAGAATATGCACTGGGTTTATGAGATGGCTGAACATAACTGTACCTGCTGATGAGTGCTTGTATACCGCCTGGAGAAAGTGGGGCAGGAAGTACAGGAGTAGGGAATGCAGCAAGTTTGTTATTATGCTCTTGCTGCTACTATGTATTATGCGTGGAAAGCTAAGAGTCCAGCTTTATGGCAAGATGTTGCTTGGCCGGAGGTTCTGTTGAAGGAAATTAAAAATGTTTTGTGCAAGAGAGTTAAAACTAAACTTAGTCATAAATGGAGTAGTAATGAAGTAGATTGGATTAATGATCTTTTTGAGAATTGTAATACTTAATTTGTATTGATCTCTAGCAGTGCTTGTCGTGCTTTGGTGCTTTAGATTGTAAATGCTGGTGGCTTTTGTGCGCTTTTTTGGTAATATATTTACTTACATTTTACCAAAAAAGAAAACAAATAGTTGAGATACGATGGAAAGAAGACCATCATATCGTCCACATATTGAAGGTGAGAGACTTTAAAACCATTTTTACAAACCTTAATACGATCCCAAAGACTCAATGACATAGCCTTGTGGAGCAATAACTTGAGGGGTTCCACCGCGAGATTGAAGAGGAAAGGAGAAAGGGGATCGCCTTGGCGAAGCCCCGTTGGAGTTTGAATGTTGATGATGGAGATCCATTGATGAGGATCGATGCCGATGCAGACATTACACAAGAGCTAATCCAATCCCTCCAAAGAGTAGAAAAATGTATTTGCTCCAACACCCAATCCAAATAGCTCCAAGACACGCTATCAAATGCCTTATGAAAGTCAAGCTTCAAAATTGTTGCTTTATAGTTCTTTTACATGAGTCAATAATGTCATTGGCTATCAAGGCACCATCAAGATTCTGCCTCCTTTTCATGAATGAGGATTGTTGAGGACCAATAAGGGAGTCCATGACATTTTGAAGGCGCTTGGTAAGCAACTTGGCAATAATTTTGTAAACGCACCTTGCCATGCTAATAGGGCAGAAGTCGTTGAAGCCATTAGAAGTGCCTATTTTGGGTATGAGTGTAATAAAGGCTGAATTACAGCCACAACATAACCTATATGTAGCCCAAAACTCATGAATCACATCATATATATCAGTTTTTATCACCTCCCATGTGCTTTTTATGAATGTAAAGTTAAATCCATCTGGCCCCGAGGCCTTGGGTCAGTCACATGATGCAACCGCATTATCTATTTCTTCATTGGAGAATTTCGCAATAAGATGAGAGGCTTGCTCAGATGACATGGTATTGAAGCCTAGATTGCAGAGAACTGGTCTTTGATGATAGTCTTCATGAAAAAATTTCTGGAAGAAATTCACTACCTCAGTTTTAATAGCTGAGGGCTCTTCAATGAATGAGTCACCAACCAAAATTCGATCAATAGAATTCCTTCTCTTCCGTAATGTTGTAACTGTATGGAAGTATCTAGTGTTTTTATCCGCCTCTTAAAGCCATCTTGTGCGAGAGTTTTGGGCCCAATAAGACTCTTTTCTCTTTAACCACTTCCATAGTTCCAATTGAGCTGTCCTCCTTTCTTCGACTTCCAGGTCACTAAGATTTTTTTTGTTAGCCATCAAGTCAAGGCCATGAATTTTGTCTTCCAGTGCGCCAATATTTTCATCAATTTTTCCAAAACTTGTTGTGTTCCAAGACCTAAGGTCGGTCTTCATAAGCTTTGATTTGTCCATCATAGATGCATTGTTAAGGCGAGCCCATGATTCTTTAATTACTTTCAGAGAACCAGGATCTGTTAACCAGCAATTGAGGAACCGAAATGGACGAGGGCCCCAGTTTTGATCACGTGACGTAGCATGTAACACCCCGACAATTCTCTCTTTTCTAAAATACCTTTTTTCTATATAACATATAGAATTATCAAGGTATTATCGCCCGTGTGAAAACGTATCGGCTTATTCAGAATTTTGCAGCGAAAACAATAATAACAAACTTTATAAATAAACTTAGTCAAAAATAAAGTCAACTCCAAAACCAACCAACAATCATAGTCATCCTTTAAACCAAATTAAACCAACTATAAAATGTATAACTCAAGAGTACAAAATAAAACTACACAAGCTCTCCACAATCCCGATCCCAATGATGCATCATCTTCAAACCTGTTAGATGGACTATGCACTATTGATCCCTAGTGACTGCTCACCAAAATGGGTCATCACAGGATCAATAAGGCAAAGCCATGATCAACATACACAACAAAAGCACGTAATCAGCAAAGCTGAGTACTACATACTAAACAAGTAAACAATCCTAACATGATACTAATAAATAGTAGGCAGGAATAAATAATAGTATAATAACTTGCAGACAACTTTTATTGAACTAAACTTTAACAACATTCTTATTACTTTAAATGGAATAGTCAATGGACCGAGTTGTCTAACTAAAACCAGCCTCCCTTTGGAAGACGAAATACGGGCGCGACTCCATATTCCCATGACCTACGATATCGAGGAACCTTTGAAACAAAAAAATAGGACACTGTGATCAATCCGGCCCCAGAAAAAGCCATGGCCCGCTCACCATGTACCCCAACTCCTAATTGTCCAACACTTCAGACGTGCACCAGTCTAAAGCTATTGTGATCCAGTTCCACTTTACATGATATACCAGTTATTACTTGTTATGACTCACAAGCAACACAAACAATCACAAATCCGTTTTTATCTTAGGATTAGATAAGTGATCACACAACGTACAATCCAAGATTAGTTTCAACTTTAATCCAATCTTTCTTATTTGTTGAACCTAGCCAACAACCAAATTACCTTTCATAGGTAGAAAATATCAACTTACCAAATAAGGCCCTCGGTCCTTATAAAGCAGTGAAATACTAAAAAGGAAACAATGATCAATCATGATCCAATACTAATAAATATATTAATTCCCCCATGTGAATTAATAAAATAAAGTTGCCAACCAACATGCTTAGATCAATCTTCCATAGAAACATGATATAAACCTCATAATATAAATCTCATAATCAACGTGTTTACACAACAGCATAAAACATGCAGAATCCAACATAATAAATATCATATATGAACTCAACATATTTCCTATACATGATACTACATATTTCTCTTTCCTAGAATCATGATACTACATCAATCAACACATAGGTATGTATGTACCTTGTGTAGACAAACTGGGATGCCACTTTAACCAAGTTCAAAGTCGCATAGAGAGAATTCTCCGTCTAAAATAACCAATATAATTCATAATCAATACTCCAAATAAATTCCAGCCACTTTAAAATACTTTAAATCCCCTTGAAAAATATTTAAAGTTTATTTTTAGCATTAAAACTTCAAGTACTAATACATCCTAGCAAGTACTACTATACTATTCATTAAAATCCTTAAAACTCCATTAATAACAACCCTTTTAAAATCCCAGCAGCATATAATTATGTAAAACTCCCTTTAAACATACCTAAACATGCTTAAATTCATAAAGACAACAATTTTCATAATTTATAATAAACTACTAGGTTTTTCCAACTTTCAAAACCCTAAAAATTCATGCTTTGATGATTAAAAACCTACTTTAAACTCAAATATGCAAATCTGATTTTTATTCTATCAACACATGAATTATATAACCTAGATTCAATACCAAATCAATAACTTTTAACTTTTAAACATAAATTAACTAAAACAAAACCTAAAAATACAATCTTTGAATAAACTTGAGGAGGAAGAAAAGAAACAAACCAAAGCAAGAAGAGGAGGGAAGAAAAGAACGCTGGCCAAGGGGCAGCAGGCGGCGGCAGTCGCCGAGTGGCAGCGGCGGTGGCCGGACTGGCGGCTGGTCGGAAGAGGAGAGGGCCGAAGGAGGAGGAAACACCGAGCAAAGAAAAAAAAGAAAGGAGAGAGAGAAAGCCGAAAAAATATGTGGGAGGAAGGAGGAGACAGAAAATAAAGTTGTGGGGAAAATTTGGGGTTTATGGGGTTTTTATAGTTTTCCCTTTGTGGGCTTAGGAAAAACGTAAATGGGCTAGGATTATAAATCCTTTTCCAAATCTAAGAGTGTTTAGGCTCCTCACACCTAATTAGAAATCCTTTTCCAAAACTAATAAGTATTTCAAACATTTCAAATACTTTTCAAAGCATGACTTTAATAAAATATTTGACTTGCATAAATCATTAAAATAATTCCTTTGACTTTCAAATAGTCAACCTTTGAAGAAATAAATCATTAAAATACTAAAATATATTTAAATATAAATAACTATATATTAAAATATGTTTATAAAATCCATAGATTTACGGGGGATTACAATCTACCCCTCTTAAAAGAAGTTTTGTCCCGAAACTTGACACAAAACTCGCACATTTTCAAAACTCCCAATGAAGAAATACTTGTGCCACTCATGTGCACTCTTTTTGCCAATTTAAAAAGCACTTGTGTTACTCATGAACACCTTTTCTTATGCGGAGAATCTATTTATTTTGCACCAACATGTGCAAATTGCCAAAATAAGCATAAAAATGCATGAAAATACCATAAAAATAGGTAAAAAAACGCGAAATTATATCGCATTCTATCCCCTTAAAGAAAACGAGCTACGCCCTCGTAACTCACCTCAGGGAATAAATTCGGATACTTCTTCTTCATTTCATCTTCAGCTTCCCACGTTGCCTATTTAGACTCATGGTTAGACCAAAGTACTTTCACGATATTGACATCCTTATTGCCTGTACTACGCACCTTCTTACCAAGAATTCTCACAGGTCTTTCCTCATATGTGAGGTTACTATCGATTTGGATTCTTTCAGGCTCCAAAACATGACTCTCATCAGGAATATATCTCTTGAGTTGGGATATATGAAACACATCATGCATCTTCTCGAACTCTAATGGCAAAGCTAACCTATAAGCTACCTTCCCAATTCATTTCAGAATCTCTTATCGGCCTACATATTTGGCACTTAATTTTTTCCCTTTTTCCCAAATCTCATCACACCCTTAGTTGGTGATACTTTCATAAACACTTTATCACCCACTTCGAACTCATCTTCTCTTCGCTTCAAATCATCATAACTCTTTTGGCTATCTTGAGCAGCTTGAATTCTAGCCTGAATCAACTTCACATTTTTGACAGTCTCCACAATGAACTTTGTCCCCATTACTGTGTTTTCACTAAAATCATTCCAGCAAATGGGACTTCTACACTTTCTTCCATATAACGGCTCAAGAGGTTCCATCTTAATACTCACATGATAACTATTGTTGTACTACCTCTAAGGATTGAACTTTCCCCATTGGTCTCTTACGATCTATCTTCACTTTCTGACAATCTAGACATTTTGACACGAAATCAGCGACCTCACGCTTCATGTTTGGCCACCAATAGATCTGCTTAAGTTCCTTATACAGCTTGTCACCCCTAGGGTGCACAGAGTACGGTGTATTATGGCCCTCATCCATAAGACGTTTCTTAATCTCATCACATTTTTGTGGTACACACCACATTTCCTTGAACCTCAAACATCCATCATCATGGATATTAAAATCAACTTTCTTACCTTGATTGATCTTCTCCATAATCTTATCTAGGTGCTCATCTCCAACTTGACCCTCTTTGATCTCGTCGAAAATTAACCACGCCCCAATGACAAAGCACTCAATCTTGCCTCGATCTCCCCAGGATTTAAGATTTCTAGGCTAAGTTTTTGTATATCTAGACCCTATTCCTCAGGAACTACCAAGTCATTCATGCTATGGCTCGACTTTCTACTCAAAGCATCGGCAACTACATTTGCCTTCCCTTCATGATACTGGATATCTAAATCATAATCCTTAATCAACTCTAACCATCTCCTCTGCCTCATATTGAGGTCTTTTTGGGTGAAAATGTACTTTAAACTCTTATGGTCAGTAAAGATCTTACATGTTGCCCCCATAAAGGTAATGTCTCCAAATTTTCAAGGCAAACATGATAGCAGCTAACTCTAGATCATGGGTAGGGTAATTAGCCTCATAAACATCACTATACACCTCTAATCCCTCGTTCCCATCAGGCAGGGTCAAAACAGGTGCGGAGGTCAAACACTCTTTTAAAGTCTGAAAAGCTTCCTCGCACTTCTCACTCGACTCGAATTTTGACTCCTTATTCATCAAATTGGTCGTTGGCCTCGCTATCTTCGAGAAATATCTCACAAATCTCCTATAATAGTTAGCTACACCTAGAAAAATTCGATTATCAGACACATTCTTTGGAGTTGGCCACTCACTCACTGCTTGAATCTTAGCAGGGTCTTTAGAGACTCCTTCCTCAGACTCATAGTGACCCAAAAATGCTACTTTCTCCAAACTGAACTCACACTTAGAAAATTTAACACATAATTGATTATTTCTAAGCGTCTCCAATATAATCCTCAAGTGCTCATCATGCTCTTTTTCATTCTTCGAATAAATTAAAATATCATCAATGAATACAACAACGAACTTATCTAGGAACTCGTGGAAAATCCTATTCATCAAGCCCATAAATATGGCAGGTGCATTGGTTAACCCAAACGACGTTACCCTAAACTCATAGTGACCATAACGAGTCCTAAACGCAATCTTAGGTATATCCTTATCAGCTACCCTCAACTGGTGATACCCCGAACGCAAATCAATCTTCGAGAACACGCTCGCTCCATTCAATTGATCGAATAGGTCATCTATTCTAGGCAAATGATACTTGCTCTTGATGGTACATTATTCAATTCCCTAATAATCGATAGACAACCTCATACTCCCATCTTTCTTCTTAACAAACAATACAGGAGCTCCCCAAGGTGATGCACTAGGTCTAATATAACCCTTATCAAACAGCTCTTGCAACTGCGTCTTCAACTCACTCATCTTCGGAGGTGCCATTCTATAGGGTGCTTTGGATATAGGTGTTGTTCCAGGAACTAAGTCTATGGTGAACTTAACAGCTCTAACAGGTGGTATACCCGAAATCTCACTCGGAAACACATCCATAAACTAATTCACAATTGGAACATTCTCAATATTTACCCCAGCTTCTTTACTCACATCTTGCACACTACAGAAAAATAATTCACACCCCTTTTTCATCAACTTCTTTACTTGCATTGAAGAAATAACCCCAAAGTTCTTGGATTTCCCAAAATGTCTATATGAGGTCAACTTACCCAAAGGGTTTCTTAAAACTACCTTCTGAACTTCACAATCTATCTTAGCCTTGTAGAAACCTAAATCATTCATCCCAAGAATAACATTTAGGTCTCCCAGATTAAACTCTATCAAATCAGAAGGAAATACATAGTCTTCTATCTTCATAGGCAGATCTTTAAACACTTGGTACACCTTATGACTTCCCCAGCAGGTATACTAACATGCAGGTCAATTACTTGGAAGTCTACTAACCCAAAACTTTTAATAACGGATGACAAAATAAACAGATAGATCGCTAGATCCCCTTTACAGTCTCTACAAGGGTGGTTCTTACTACGTACACTTCTTACAGTGGTAACTCCTCTAAGACTGGCCCTTATTATTCAAGTCTTAACCATTTCTTCCTAGGAAATTTCAATTCCCATTTCTATTCCTCTTTAAGTTCTCCTGATTTCCTTAGCATTAAAATCCTTTCTTTTCTCGCCCACTACAGCATTCTTTTTATCACGCCTCAACTGAAGATCATAAATGTGGGCTGCTCTCCCATACACAACATCTAGGGATGAAAAAGTTTCAACACCTAACCTCAGCTGGATTTCATCAGTCAACCCTTGCTCAAACCTTTGAGCCTTTAACTCCTCAGTGGCTACTACCTCAGGTGCAAACCTCGACAGTGCTATAAATTTGCTATAATACTCAGAAATGGTCATAGCCCCCATCCTCAGGTTAATAAACTCTTGGGCTTTCTATTTCCTCATAAAGGCAGGGTAAAACTTCCCTCTCAAGGCATTAACAAAAGACTCCCAATTAAAACCTTCAACAGCACTCAGTCTAACCCCATTTTCTCTCCACCACAAATCAGCCTCATCGTTTAGGTACAGCAGAGCCTGACCTACTCTCATATTCTCAGGACAGTTCACAGCCCCAAATATTTTCTCGAATCCCCTAATCCAGTTCTCCAAAAAGGTAGGATCAGCTTGCCCCTTGTAATATGGTGATTAACTTTGGCTAATCTTTCAAACATGTCCCAAGCAGGATCGGGACGCTCAGCTCTTTCACAAGTTAAATTCTCCGCCAATAGGCGAATAGCAGAAGCTAAATCGTTATCGTTGTTGGCCATTTTACTGCGTGACCTAAAGTTTTAACGTAACTCTACTCTAGGTTTCGATACATAACTTACATGTCATTCTTTATGAAGGCAACATTTGATTTGACCAAAAAGATCGCATCAACATACAATTTCTCATGAAGTTATGATAATATTACATAACAAATCATTATGGAACATATAAGCATTCATGAAAATATTCACATCAAAAATAACACATGTGAGGATAAAATTCAATCACAACAATAAGATAAAATAAAATATTCCCATTCACGTGCCAAAATAAATTCTTGCTCACTTGAGTAACTAAATCTTTACTTTTATTCCTCAAACGATAATAATAATAATATTTTTTCAATCCAAAATAACCAATTTATTCCTTGACAATATCAAGATGTTAAAGAATGAAATTTAAACCATTGTAGCTTAGCTACTTATTCAACTACAAACCTTAGAACATAATTAAATACTCTATGGAGTTACATTATCATTCCTATCCTTATTTTCTTTATACTTTTAAGGAGTGAACATTTCATCTTCAAAGTCTCCAGAGTCTCCACTATAATAATAATAGTTTGAATTTCCTAGATCTAGTAGATCTTCGAATTCTTTTGTGTTGATGTCCCTTTTCATCCAACTCTGAAGCACTCACATCGCTCAGATAAGGTCTCCAAGTAGCACTGTAGATGTCCTTTCGGGTTTGCCCTCTAGCACAATCAAACTCCTGAATAACCTCATTGTTGCTATCAGGAATGTTTACTTTCAAAGCACAACACATAATGATCTCTAGGCTGGTGTAGCTTTCACTATCAGACTCTCCATCATACACATCATCACTCAATACAATTGGGTTGTAGTAACTCCCTACCCAAATATTCTCTCTATTAGACATGTCTAGAGATCCCATAATAGATGAATACTACCTCTATAAGCAACTGATACTCTCACTTAGCGTATATTCCCAACAATAATAAGCAATAAGCAAGAATAACAGAAATATAAAACATAGGGATAACATAACATTTAGCAAGGAGGAAAAATATAACCATGCTGAACTAACTATTTAATGCTGACATATAATATATTCTATCCTATATGCCCTTCCTATACTACCCAATTCTCACAAAATAATTAAATAACTAAAGTATTGAAAAAAATAATTTTCGAACTTATAAGGAACCGAAATAATGAACAACATAAAGGAATATAGTTCGAAAATTTCGAACATAATCCTCGAAGAAAAAAAAATTCGGACTATATAAAAAAAAAAATTCAGACACCAAACTAAAAAAAATAAAATTTTCGGACCCTTTTAAAAAATTTAATTCGAATCAAAATAATACTAGAATTTTGAAAAAGACTTTTCGAAGGTAATCTAAATACCATGAATAAGTAGGAGCTCAATTCTAAGAAATTCATTTTAAGTAACTTAGGCGCCTAAAGACTTAAAGTTGCCACGAAAGGCCAATAAAAACCTAAAGCTCCTAGATACCACTTTGTAACACCCCGACAATTCTCTCTTTTCTAAAATACCTTTTTACCATAAAACATAGAGAATTATCAAAGTATTATCGCCCATGTGAAAACGTATCGGCTTATTCAGAATTTTGCAGCGGAAAACAATAATAATAAACTTTATAAATAAACTTAGTCAACAATAAAGTCAACTCCAAAACCAACCAACAATCAAATTCATCCTTGAAACCAAATTAAACCAACTATATAATGTATAACTCAAGAGTACAGAATAAAACTCCACAAGCTCTCCACAATCCCGATCCCAATGATGCATCATCTTCGAACCTGTTAGATGGACTATGCACTATTGATCCCTAGTGACTGCTCACCAAAATGGGTCATCACAGGATCAATAAGGCAAAGCCATGATCAACATACACAACAAAAGCACGTAATCAGCAAAGCTGAGTACTACATACTAAAAAAGTAAACAATCCTAACATGATACTAATAAATAGTTGGCAGGAATAAATAATAGTATAATAACTTGCAGACAACTTTTACTGAACTAAACTTTAACAACATTCTTATTACTTTAAATGGAATAGTCAATGGACCGAGTTGTCTAACTAAAACCAGCCTTCCCTTTGGAAGACGAAATACGGGCGCGATTTCGTATTCCCATGACCTACGATATCAAGGAACCTTTGAAATAAAAAAAATAGGACACGGTGATCAATCCGGCCCAAGAAAAAGCCATGGCCCGCTCACCATGTACCCCGACTCCTAATTGTCCAACACTTCAGAAGTGCACCAGTCTAAAGCTATTGCTATCCAGTTCCACTTTACATGATATACCAGTTATTACTTGTTATGACTCACAAGCAACACAAATAATAAAATCATCAAACAATCACAACTCTGTTTTTATCTTAGGATTAGATAAGTGATCACACAACTTACAATCCAAGATTAGTTTCAACTTTAATCCAATCTTTCTTATTTGTTGAACCTGGCCAACAACCAAATTACCTTTCATTGGTAGAAAATATCAACTTACCAAATAAGGCCCTCGGTCCTTATAAAGCAGTGAAATACTAAAAAGGGAACAATGATCAATCATGATCCAATACTAATAAATATATTAATCCCCCCATGTGAATTAATAAAATAAAGTTCTCAACCAATATGCTTGCATCAATCTTCCATACAAACATGATATAAACCTCATAATATAAATCTCATAATCAACATGTTTACGCAACAGCATAAGAACATGCAAAATCCAACATAATAAATACTCCCTCCGTCCCAAAATACTCTTGACACTTATCAAGGCACGTAGTTTTAGATGATAAGTTGTTATTTGGTTATCAATTGTTATTTTATTGAAAAGTAGATGTGATAGGAGTTAGTAGTTAGTAAAAGTAGTATTATTTTATTTTAAGGAGAGAGAATGTGGGCCATGGTTAGAGTTGGTATGTAATAGGAGTGGTATTATTTTATTTGGAGGAGAGAGAGTGTGTGCCAATGTTTAAAAGGTAGAAGGATTGAAATAATAGTGGGTCATATCCAAAATAGATGTGTAAAGGGTATTTTGGGACAAATGAAAAAGGAAAATGTAAAGAGTATTCTGGGACGGAGGGAGTATCATATATGAACTAAACATAGTTCCTATACATGATACTACATAATTCTCCTTCCTAGAATCATAATACTACATCAATCAACACATAGGTATGTACGTACCTTGTGTAGACAAACTGGGATGCCGCTTTAACCAACTTAAAAGTCGCATAGAGAGAATTCTCCGTCTAAAATAACCAATAGAATTCATAATCAATACTCCAAATAAATTCCAGCCACTTTAAAATACTTCAAATCCCCTTGAAAAATATTTAAAGTTTATTTTTAACATTAAAACTTCAAGTACTAATACATCCTAGCATAGTACTACTATACAAGTCATAAAAATCCTTAAAACTCCATTAATAACAACCCTTTTAAAATTCCAGCAGCATATAATTATGTAAAATTCCCTTTAAACATACCTAAACATGCTTAAATTCATAAAGACAACAACTTTCATAATTTATAATAAACTACTAGGTTTTTCCAACTTTCAAAACCCTAAAAATTCATGCTTTGATAATTAAAAACCTACTTTAAACTCAAATATGCAAATCTGATTTTTATTCTATCAACACATAAATTATATAACTTAGATTCAATACCAAATCAATAACTTATAACTTTTAACCATAAATTAATTAAAACAAAACCTAAAAATACAGTCTTTGAATAAATTTGAGGAGGAAGAAAATAAACAAACCAAAGCAAGAAGAGGAGGGAAGAAAAGAACGCCGGTCAAGGGACAGCAGGCGGCGGTAGTCGCCGGGTGGCAGCAACGGTGGCTGGACTGGCGGCTGGTCGGAAGAGGAGAGGGCCGAAGGAGGAGGAAAAATCGAGCAAAGAAAAAAAAGAAAGGAGATAGAGAAAGCCGAAAAAATATGTGGGAGGAAGGAGGAGAGAAAAAATAAAGTTGTGGGGAAAATTTGGGGTTTATGGGGTTTTTATAGTTTTTCCTTTGTGGGCTTAAGAAAAAGGTAAATGGGCTAGGATTATAAATCCTTTTCCAAATCTAAGAGTGTTTGGGCTCCTCACACCCAATTAGAAATCCTTTTCCAAAACTAATAAGTATTTCAAACATTTCAAATACTTTTCAAAGCATGACTTTAATAAAATATTTGACTTGCATAAATCATTAAAATAATTCCTTTGACTTTCAAATAGTCAACCTTTGAAGAAATAAATCATTAAAATACTAAAATATATTTAAATATAAATAACTATATATTAAAATATGTTTATAAAATCCGTAAATTAACGGGGGATTACATAGCAAATAATGGGCAATGATTAGAATGAGCGCTTGAGCAAGGAAACTTTCATTGATGGGTATACCATAATCCATTCAGGAAAGACAAATAACCTATCCAACATGCTCTTGGAATTACCACGAAACCATGTATTTTTTCCATTGAAAGACGGAATTTCGATTACCCGCGATTCCTACAAAAAATATTTAAAATTGTGAATTACAATGTTAGAAATATGTTGGTTCCCCCCTATATGAGGATTCCAAAATTTCATTTAAATGGAGAGGAAAAAATCTACCATGTTTTACCAAATTAATGCTCTTTCAGCCACTGAGCAAGGGTTATATACATTCACAAAGGAACATTTAAGATGAATAGTTGCGATTTCCCCAGTTAGTGCTATCCAGTGTTTGTCACACACTGAAGATTCAATTTTGAAGAAATTTACACACCATAATGAGATAAGTCCACCAAATTTCCCTTGAGAGGGGCTTGAAACCCATTGGACTTGGGGATCTTTCCAGAAGGATCTAATAATTCTTGGATTAAACTCCTTGATTTTAGTTTCTTGGAGGAACACAATTTGGGGATTTTATTGATTAATTAAACTTCTAACCGGGTTTCTCTTATTTTGGCACCTACGCCACACAAGATCCAGGATAAAATTTTCATGGGGAATACAGATTTTGGGAATAAGATGAAATGGATCTATTGAGCATGCGTCCAACCTGAGTATTGACGGCTCAATATTATTTCAATCCGTCTATGGAGAACTGAAGAGGGCCCATCAAATTTCAGGCCCAGTTGGTTTGCAAGCGAGAGAATATCTGAGGCGGAGATAGTTATTGAGGGAGAAGAGGGTTCAAGGTGAGAATCAGGAATAGAGGAATGTGAGGGAATTTTAATTGGGCCTTTTTTGGAGGTTTTTGGGCTTGGAGTTTTTCTATTTTAGCTCTTTTGGCTGCATCGACTCGTTTTATATTAATTGGAATCTCGTCCTCGAAGCTAGGTGGGAATAACGGCCTAAACGAGAGGGATGAGTTGGTTGAATTGGCTTTGGGCTTGATCAAAGGCCCAAATCTGTTTGAGGTTGCAACTGGTGACATTACTTTTTTGTTATTTGGATAGGAACGAGGTTAGGGAGATAATGAGGGGGACCCAAAAGGCGACTTGGAATTTTTGAATGTGACAGGGAGTTCAGAGGGCTGACAATAATGAAATTGAAATTGGGAAGAGGGGAAGATACTAGGGATTTGTCGGGAGTGCAGGGGAGGCGAAAAAGGTGATAACTTGGAATTTTCAATAATTGGCTGCTGGATGGAATAAGAGTTAATGGTAGGGTCATTATTTTTGGGAGGCTCAATGCAGTTATTTTTGGAATTTTCTTAGAAGTTGGAATTCAATGAGGAAGACACATCCTTCACAGTAGATACTAGAGGTGTGTTGCAGGCGCTATCATCCTTATCAGAAAAAGAATAGGGTACTTTCGGTTCATCGGAATAGTGGACACTGTATTTTTTATAGAGATGATCCTCAAAAACACTTATTTTGTGGGTTTTGTCATCAATTTGCATAACTAACTTAAAATTGATGGAAAAGAGGCAATCAGTGAAGATTATGACTTTGACACAATCAAAATTAGAGTAATCCACTGAGATTACTCTTCCGCAAATACATCCCAATTTGTAGAAGTTATCATATCCCCGTCCACAAAGTGGAACCCCAAAAATTTTGAGCTAAGTCTCACGTCATTTTGAGGCGTAAACATCCTTAACATCTCTAATGTCCATAAACCATCTATTGAGCCATTTACTTGCAGTCATGGTCTTCTTATCCTCAATGGTTTCAAAGGAGATCAAGTGAAGCATACCCCCATTGGTTTGATAGATAGGCATGATACTCTTTCTGCAAGAATGTGATCAAGTATGGAGTTTGAGGAGAGTGAGGAGTGTGCTGTTGCAATAATGCTTCTTTAAAGAGATCCTCTTTCTCTTAACATTTCGAGCCTTTTAATGAGATGAATTCCTCCCCCTCCAATTCACATGTATTAAGCTTGTCTCTTATTTTTTCTGTGTCCTCCCTAAAAGTGCGCGGGCTCATTTTTCTCATGAGACAATAAGGCTTAAATTTGAAGCAATCATGTTCAGGAGGTGAAAATTTGTGGGTTTTTGGCTGACCAGGTTTAGGTGGCTGAGAGTTGGTATTTTGTTGCTAGTTTTGATTGAGGAAGACCTCCTTATAAGATCTATGATCTCTCGGAGAAGGTGAGTTTGGTTTGAGGTGAGGTTTCCGAGGTAAAGGTTTTTGTTGAGGTTTAGGCTGGGTTGGGTTTAGTTTCGATGGAGGATGGGGTTTTTCTTGTTTTGCAGGGTGAATACGAAGAGGAAATGTGCCAAACTTTTGATGATCTGGACATAAATTTAACGAAGGCATATCGATGCCTTCTTTGAGGATTAAGTTATTGAGGAATGAAGATATTCTCGACCGGTGTAGAACATGCCAACCACCTAGGTTGCGATCTAGGGGTAATACCTGGGTTAATTGTTATCATCCGAGAGGTTAGGAAGTACTGAGCTGGGTACTATCCTACATCGAGAGTTTAGTTATTCTTAGACACAGGCAGAAGGTAACGTAAGCCCATAGGCTGTCTGGAGGTTGCGATCTGACAAATCTTAGGAAGTAGGTTGTGATCCACTAGCGTTTATGCTCTTGTTCTCATAAATTCTTTTATATTTTACTCTGTTGTTTGCTATGGTGATCTATGATTATGAGAACATGTTGGTCTTTACTCTTTGTTATTTATATAATTCCTGCTTGTAATCTATGAGATTCTATATGAACTGCTAAGTGAAGTACGTTGTGTGATAATATGACAGCTTTCTTGAATATTAAAGCTAATGCTATCTTGATTATAGTTGTTCTGGGAGAACTGCTAGTTACTTCTCACTTATTGTGGATTTTTTGTTGTTTCTTTATAATTGCAGATGGCTCCGAAGGCTACACTAATAACAGTTTGTGTTTGTTTTGGGAGAATTACTAAGTTTATTGTATTTGTTTTAGTAGATGATGTTTTTGAGGGTTATAGAAAGACTTTTAGCCTCATAGGTGCTAAGTAGTACTTGTTTTGGTGGTTGTTTTGCCACATGAGATTTTGATATCATGTCTATGTCTTAAGATTGTTAGGTGTTGATTTTCCTACGGATGGTTAAACTTGTTTGAGGATATGTTGGTATGCTATCTATGGCATTTGCTTCATAATAATGATTAGATGAACTTTAGAGTGACATTTTCGTCTCGACGATATTTCCGCTATCGTCTACTTTTGTCAATGTTGGTTGTGCATTTCTTATTCCTTTTGGTGTAAATGGATGGAGTGTTACGAGTCTTCTCCTAAATGGTCCTCAAGATTAATCGCTTAATCAATCAACTAAATCCTCTCTCGAATGTTCTTTAGGTAATTGATAAAGAGCAATTATGAATCTATAATCTAAAAAAACTATAACTATGGATGAAGTGAGAATAATACTAAGAAGAATGGAAAAACAAAACTGAAAATTTGCAAATAAAATTAATCAAAATACCTCAAAGATGGAGAATTCAACTTATCCTCAATCTAGCAATCTAAGATCTAAAAGTTTCCAAGGTGTTTTTCTCTCCCTAGCATAAGTCCTAATAAACTCTCTAAACAACTAGAATAAAGCATGACGAAAATAATGTGTTCCTAATGTTTTAATTGGCACTAGGCTTTACAAAACATCTTCGAAACACAATAGGTGCAGGCGCACCAAGTCTTCTGACTTCACAAGCAGCAGTGTGTTGCAAGGTGCGGGGCGCACCATGTTGGTGCTGGCGCATCTCAGTATTAGGTGCAGGAGCACCAAACCTTCTGCCAAGCCCTTCTTTTCTTCTCTTTTGGTCCTGACGGGGTAAGTGAATGGTTCGGGTGCACTGCAACTCAAGGAGACCCTTTTTCATGCTTCCTTTGCCGCTTCTTCCAACCTTGCAAGTATCTTAAACGGTCCCACCTACAATCAAAACACGACAAACATAAGGTGAAAGTAAATGTACTAGAAATCTAGTCGAAATTATCGAAAATCTAGCAAAAAGTCACTATAATTAAGAATGATCATGTAACACTCCGCCCTTTTACACAATAATAATAAAGAAAGTACAACTATAAATAAACAAAGTAGACGATAGCAGAAATATCGCCCAAATAGAGAATGTCACTCTACAGTCCAACTAAACATTATTATAAAGAAGATAACAAATTAACATACTAAACAACCTCAAAATAAGTTAAACTTTTAATATCAAACCACTAGAAATTCCAAAATACATTCAAAAAGATCCATAAGACTCATGTGGCAAAATAACCACCCGAATCCAACTACTTCACACCAATAAGAGTGAAAGTCTTCCTAAAGTCCTCATAAATATCATTCACAATCATAAAAACTATAAGCTTAGTAAAATCTCCAAAACACACTTCCTG
This sequence comes from Beta lomatogona, assembly GCA_947646795.1. Lineage (NCBI taxonomy): Eukaryota > Viridiplantae > Streptophyta > Magnoliopsida > Caryophyllales > Amaranthaceae > Beta > Beta lomatogona. Next base: position 1,429,072 of record CANSNZ010001095.1, on the reverse strand, counting down.
TGTCCACACTGTAATAAGTCTAGCCTTTGGAACCATATGCATTTACAAAAAGAAAAACAAATATCCACAATCAGTGGGGAGTAACTAGCAGTTCTTCCACAACAACTAGCATCAAGATAGCATTAGAATATAAGCTTTAATCATATAGAATCATCACAACATATATACTTCACTTAACATTTAATCATCACAAAAGACTCTAACTTCTAACTCACATGAAAACATAAATACTATAACGAATTCTATGAACAAAATATGAACATTATCACACCAATAAAATCATAAATCACCATATGAAATAATGAAATAAAATATAGAGAAAAGTTTATGAGAAAAAGAGCAGAACGCCAATGGATCGCAAGCCACTTCCTAAGGTTTGTCAGATTGCAACCTCCAGACAGCTTAAGGGCTTACGTTCCCTCCTGCCTGTGTCTAAGAATGGTCAAACTCCCGATGCAGGGTAGTACACGCATCACTCCTTGACCTCTTAGACGACAATTATTAACCCAGGTTTACCCCTAGATAGCAACCCATGTGGTTGGTATGTTTTTCACTAGGGACAACATCTATCCCACCGGATTTCTTATACCTCAAAAAGAAAAAGAAAATACCATAACAATTTCATCTCGAATCTTTCCATCAACAAATTAATATCAATAGAGAAGCCCAATGGCCTTACACCCAAAATTCAGCAGATTATATAGGATCGTAACCGTAAGTAATTCAAATTCAAAAATCATCTCATTTTCATCTTCTCAATGAAAAACAACAATACAAACTCAATAGTTCTCAAAATCAACAACCATGCTCAAAACAAACGAAAGCATAAAATCAACTATCTCACAACAATACCAATAGATCATAACATAAAGAATAATATTTTATCATTCCAAAACATAACAACAAATTACATCACAAACTCAACATTTCCAAGCAACGTTAACAACCAATAATCTGTCCAAAATAAATGACATGAAAACATTCGAAAACGTAACGAAAATTCATGCAGCAAGTAAACAGACTAGCAGGTCTGCCTTGACCATGAGTGCGTTCAGCGCCGGAGTGTGCACTCGGTGCAGCTCTTGTGCGTCTAACGCATAGGTGCAGAGTCTAACGCATCTCGGTGCGTCCGACACATCTTGACCAAAAATCCCAGACTAAACCGAAAGTTCAGAAAAACCGAATATTTTTGAAAAAACGAGCACTAATCATGAGTTCAATTAAACTTCAACAACGAATTCATAAATTCCAATACTAAACAATTTCCACAACACTACTAATCATAAACAAAGTTTGTAAAACTTATTCCACAAGAAAATCAATCATAAGAAAAATCATATCATCATAAGAACTAATCATTTAAACATAAACTAATCATAAGAAATTAGTAATAACAATTCTAACAACAAGGTTATTCATTTCTACTAACTAATAAGCAAGTAACAACAACAAACAACACTCCACAATACATGAAACACACGGCACACACTTGCACAATATAATCATCAAATTCTAAATTAAAAACATGAATCAACAAGCCTAAAACATAATCCTAACTATTAAATATTTTCCCTAAAACTACCGCGATTTCTAGCGTTCTAGGGTAACTACTAGTTACCTGGAACGTCGGGAAATAATGTAGAAACAAGACACTATTAGGCGTGCTCCACGTGAATAGGGTGTCCTTCCTCCAAATTGTCTCCTAAAGCAACAAAACTTAGGTTAGTAGAAGGTTTTAGGATGATAGAAATGACAAGGTTTAAGCATAACATGTTAATGGTTGATGAAAGAGAGAAATCCTCCCCATACTCGATCGAAAATGGCGTGCAACAATAGGGAAGAGGTGCTGAAAATGTCTGATATAAAAATCAGATTTTTGGCCAAGAAAAATGAAAGGTTAAAGAATGGTTTAATGTGAAATTACTGGGGGTTACAAAGCTTCAAATTAAAGGTTTACTTAACATGCACCAAAACTCTTCACTCTCCTCTCCATACTTGCTGAATTTCGGCCAGCACTACATGCCACACGTGATGCTCCATTTCATCACTCAAGTCTGTCCAACAATGTTACAAAAACGTAACACGATAAAACCACATCCTAAACGCCTAAATAAATAACGAAACTAATATTAACTTTAAAATAATTAACTAAACAATTTAAAATAAATATATATAAATATAACACAACATATAAATATATATATCAAACATATTCACACGCCTAAAATAATTAAGTAACAAAATATTTAATTTTTATCGAAAAATACTAACTTAGAATAATTAACTGCGAAAATTAGGAGCAAAAACACGGGGTGTTACAGATCAAGTGAATGATATGGAGGGGGGAAAAGGGGAGGAAAAAGAGGGAAGAAGGCGGATCAAAATGAGCTAAAAGAATCCATTAAGTACGTTAGTTACGCACTTATCAGTCATCACGAAGAAATTTACATTGAATAAGTCCCTAAGATGTCAATGTGGTTTCCCAAATCCAATTGGGTATACGAGTCTTCCTTTAAAAACTTCTTGGTGACTTCTTTTTCAAAACTAATTTCAAAATAAAACCATTTACAACAAGGTAGTCAAATTTGCGCTTATCCCGCATAGGCAATAAAAATATGCCCAAACTTATAGATACATTTTAAATTTGTTTAAATATATTTAAAAAAATTCACGATATCATGGGGGATTACATGAATCTAGTTGAATCTCATATTCCAAGACCCGGACTGAATTAGTATCCAACGTAAAATCAACATGAACCCAGCTAGATATGACAATTGGCCATTTAGACTTGACTCACTAGGATCCAACCCGTTTTGGCCCGACCCATTGTCAACCCGACCTGATTTTGACGTGACCCATTATCTACCCGACTCACTGTTGACCCGACCCATAAATATTGGGAAATTATTCAAAATATGTGTCACTTCCTTGAAAAGAAAGTACCAGATCCGACTCTACATAAATAGCATCCAAACATATATATTACTTATTAGATTCCATAGGAATAATAGAAAATTCCTCCGTAATACATTTACTACTTTTAGTAAAATGAGTGGTAGAGGGATCAAATGGTATTTCGTTTGTTGGTGGCTTGGAGGATTAGACGTACGACTATAGCTTCCCAATTGGCTTAACCAACTTATGAAATTAGAAAAAAAAAAAAAAAAAAACTGGTTTGGGTTACCCTACTGCTACTTGTTTGTTAAGAATATTATATTGTGTTAATTGAGAATTTTTTTGGTTAATGCTCATAAGAACCCTTCCAATTCTATTAGTTAAATGGCTACTCCTATTCATGAAAAGTTTAATAAGTATTGGAAAGACTATTCTATGATTCTAACCATTGCAATTTTTTGAGTTGTTTATGTTGGTGATGTGTGTGATAGAAAGCTTAAAGAGGCTCTTGACGCTTTTACTTCATTGCATACACATTATGATAAAAAATACATTACTTAGGAATTGTATATGTACTTTTATGTGTAAGTTTTTTTGAAAAATGAAACATTATTGACTTCTTCTATTGAACTAGTTAATGAAATTGTTGTAGTTAATTCCATAAGTAAACAACTTTCCGCTGATGTAAATTAAAAAAACCAATTTCAACCGTTACTTTGTCGAACGTTTATTTTATAAATGACTACTTTGAACACTAACCGCCAAGTACTACTAGTCAATCGCTAACAATTATCCCAACAACTAATAGTTGCTACAACAGCTAATAGCTACTACAACCACTAGTGTCGAACATTCCCGGAAACAATCCAAAATAATTTTGTGGAATTCTAAAATGTATACAGAGACACTTTGAGTGAACGAGTGGAGTACGTTTTAACAATCTTTAGCTTATTAAATCGAATTGTAAATAAAACTCTCAATTTAAAAAAATCAAATTGTATATTAGAAAAAAAAACCTCTAAAATGTCAAATCCAAAAATTTTCAACATTAAAAATCATATCCCTCCAAAAGTTTGAGTCTCTCTTTCTTCACGGCATCTCTTCACCACATATCATCACCACATGTGTTGAGGACACTTGTAGTGATTCTAGAGTACGAAACAATAAGGAAGACATTAATTATGTCTTCTCTCTTCAACCTTTAGTATCACTGACCCACCTGCAATGTGTATGCCATGCATTCTTTTTAGTCGACACGTCTTTTTCTTTTTGGAAATTACTTTATTTCCACTAGATGCCCAACATATTCTTGAATTCTCTTTGCATAGAATAAGCTTGTTTTTTTCACTTATAAAATGTTTACAATATAGGAATAATAGGATGATTCTCCCAACTTATTAGAAAGTTTACCTATCTATTTGTTACTTATTTCGCTCCATTAACATCTTTCTATCTCAGTGTAGCAAGTTAGCAACGGAGTCCAGAAAAGAGTTGAGAGACTAAAATTGGATTCTTTTTTTAAACATTTAAAAAGAAAAAAGAATACGTGAATTTGAGTGCGTCTAACATGTATACAAAAGAGGGTAGGAACAAATTAAATTTATTGGAAATAAGAGTGTCAATGATGCGAATCAAGTTTCACTTTAGTTTAACTCGAATTTGACTCACTAACTTTTCGTGTTAATCTCGAGTTGGGTTGAGGTTTGACCGAGTCAAGTTCCCTTGAGTTGAGTTTTTGATCGAGTCGATCTCAAGTAGTTCGCCAATTGTCTCATCGGATTAGCAACTCTAATGTGGTGGATAAAATGTCATAGCCTTACCCCTTGAACCAACCAAGCTTTTCCCTAGCTTATTAGTAATCTATATTGAAAGAATGGTACCAAAACAGATACTTATTAGTTTGAAAGAGTAAGGCAAAATAAGAAAATAAATAATAGGTTAGCTAAGTGATGACTCAAGAGGATCTTCTCTTCGAGCATCACTTTAATATTTATTCAACTCGTGTTAGAATCATTAGATGTAGTTTAACTTTTAGTGTGTTAGGCGCCCAAGATACCAAGTGTCTAGAATTTTGTATATGAAATAATGACTTAAATTAGCTTTAGAGGAGTGTATGTAACTATGTTCTTTGGTGTTTGTCTACATCATAAAAAAAATTTGTTTAAAATGGATATACTTTGGTATATAAATAGTCTTGTGGTGTTCTTTCTTTCTCTCTTTTGGCAGTTTTAATGCGTCTTGTGGTATTAGGTATAAGAGCAATTGAATTAGGAGGTTCATAGATAAGAATGTCTAATTAGTTAATTAATTACCAACATTGATGTCACTTTAGTAGGGTTTGCTGACTTGGTAACATTAGTATCATATCCTATGTAAAAATGGGGGGGATTTGGTGGGCGATGTTGATATCGGTTAAGGATGTCCTTGAGAAGCAAGAAAGTGTAACTATAGGCAAACCCAATTGGATACAAGGCTTATTTAAGTGTAGTTTCTTTTTTGGGTGTGTAACGAATATTGGCTTATAAGAAGATTTTCGGCCTTATATTTTTAGTTAAAAAATTTTCTATAATATTTTTCTCGCTTTTGCTTTATTTGGTAAATGTATTGCCCTTTTTACCAAACTTTGCCTCACTTGTTAAATCCACTTAATCCTTCAACCTCTCACAACCATATTCTCTTTTTTATTACCAAAAAAAAAATAAAAATAAAGCAACAAAGATCTATTTTTAAACTCTCTCCACAACCTTGTTGCTACAGTAGCCATGAAGTAATTACAATCCTTATAAACGCAGAAGTGAAGGCGGTTGGTGCGCCATGCACCATGTTTGAGGTGCGCCTGCATTATTCTTCGTTGATTTTCAGATAGGCAGTCGAGTTGGTCCCACCCCCCACCCCAACACTTAAAGAGGTGCGACTGCACGTTTGCACAGAGTGTCCATCTTTTCCTTTTCCAAATTTTTCCAAGGTTCTTCTATTCCTTCATGGAAATACCTTATTCGCCGTTTTTGTTTTTTCTATTCACAAAATATTAACCTAAAAACACAACCCTACCGAATTTATCAAAAATTGAGCAGTTCTTGAGAAATTACAAGGGATCATTGTGTTCACCTTTGGAGACAAACTTCATCAAGAACGCACACCTAAGGTGGCGAAATTTGTTAAAAAGGTAGTGACTTACCACCGCATAATTTTTTCTTGTAATTTCAAGTTTAGTTATTTGATTTCTGCAGATTTATTTTCTATAAATCCTATATCCACGGACTAATTGAATATATTGAATATATCCAAAATAATTTTAAATATAGTAGAATAATATTTACATGCTACCTATTCATGGGGTTAATTGTTGATAACAACTCAACTAGTATATAGAATGATTAAAGCAACAAATGCATATTACATACAGTCGTAATCACTTATCAGCTTCAATAAAAATTGGGATTGGCAATGGCAAACAAAGCATACACGTTAGCCCCCTTCGGCCTACGTAAGAGAAAACAGCACTTGTATAACAATATTGTTTTTTTATTGGCCCAACGTCAAAACACGTTGTTTACGTTGGACAGTCCAAAAAATTGACATCTCCACAATAGCCCATCCATAATTTCACGTCTCCCACCTTTTAACCTTTGCCCATGCTTTGAGGCTCCTTTGGGGGTACACTTTCGCCCCTGTGCAGAATGCTTGAGCCACCACTGAATTGCTCCTAGGAGCCCTGGGAGTGCCATGAGAACGACGAAATTTCCATACTTGGGTTGGAAGTTCAAACTTCATAGCTGGATAATTGAGCATCAAAGGCAACGATGCACAATCTAGCACGATTGAGTTAACCAACAAGCCTATCTCAATCACATTGATGTAAACCTTACAGTAGCACTGCAGCAAAGGTTGTCAACGGCATTTACATGCCATGAACACATCTTCTGTATCCTTCGACTAATAAACTGGAAACCGATAACAAAATGGTTTGAATGGTTCGTGTTGTAAGCCATGAGTTTTGTACTTGGCACCAGTTGGCAACTGCCAATCACAAAATGCAAGAGAGAAAAACAGCAAAATTGCATGGTTCAATTTTTACATTTACCCATAAATTTGCGAGATAACATAACTTTTAAAAAATTAAAAATTCTAAATTAGATAACACTATCAGGAACTATACCTACTACGTGTAAAGATTACAAGGTTCTTACTTTGTTTTCTTAGTTCTCATGTTACTTGCAGTTATAAGTTTATAGTCTGAGGATGGCATTTCACTGAATTTACCAAAACGTTCCTCATAGAAACTCCACAGTTCCCACCTGATATCAGAGGCATACCACAAAAACAATTCCAATCAATGTCTTTATACTAACTCTGGAAGAAGAAAGCTTAAATCCGTCAGTTACAAATGAAAAAAGATTAGGCATACCAGTACGCCAAGAATTGATGTGGCTCATATTTTCTATACATCTCTTCAACGACTTGTTGAACTTTTTGGATAGTGGTAGTTTTCCCGTGAACCTTAAGCACATCAGCACGTTCCCACGCGTGAACGGGCCATAACCCTCAATTTGTTTGAGCTTCTCATCCACCTTGTTGTAATTGGACAAGCTAGATTCAAGGTAGAGCTCTTCAAGTTGGTCAAGTTGGATTCTGCCTTCACTAACACCCTGTGCAAGTTTCAATATGCGAGCGGCTCTGTAGCCAAGACCACAACGCTTCCCTAGATACTTTCATCCAAGCTTGCTATTTCTATTGGGCTAGGAAAGTTTCCCATCTTTTGGGTAGAGTAAATTATTCTTCCTTCTGAAACAGCTCTGGAAGATTCATTAAGGCATTGACTTGCATCGGGCACATTAACATTTTTATCACTAATTGATGAGACAAAAGTTGTTGCGGATTTCTTCTCGAGTTGAATCCCATTAACCATAACAGCAGAAGTCATCCTTGCATCTAGATCAGCTTTGCATTCATCTACAACTTCTGCATTTTCTCTGCTGACAACTTCTTGCATTTTGCGCGTTCTATCTGACTCTTTCACTGCTGGTGTTCCTGGAGTAAAACTTTCAGGTTTACTTGTAGCAACTTCTGATTTTGTATCACCAAGCGGATTTACAGATTCAATGGATGAGTGACACTGCAATTCCAGCTGAAGATCACAAAGAGCTTTAGCCATGCTCAGAGTCCTAGGCCACCTGCAAGGTGTAGGCAAGCTAAAGTATAAATAGCTATCCATGATAATGCAAACAGATTCATAATGAACCCATTCATAGGTCTGATTCATGCCAGTAGATGTTTCATGAGGCTACAGGGCGATCATAGGAGAAAATCAAAGCATGTCGATCACCATTAAATCAAAGGTGTTTGGTTTTGATTTAAAGAGCAAGAGAAAAATATTCAAATGCAAAAAGATTCATAATACCCCCTCCAATCTCCATTCAAACAATCATTTTCTTCTTCGATATTTTGGTTTGCCCCATTTAATTGTCGCCTTAAGTTAATAACTGCATTTCCAGCGAATCATCTTTCGCTATTTTCACTACGATAAGACATTATCGATTGAATCCCAAATGCATTTCTTAAAACTCGCTGTGGGTCAAATTGGCGATGATGGAGGAAATAAGGAATAAGGGATAGGCCCTCAATTTTGCTGATAAAGCCTAAGCCAGATGACTTCAAACAAGAGACCAAATGAAAGCAGCATTTAGAGCTAAAAGAGACCAGAGTATTCACCCATAAGCACAAAAAATTAATTAACAAGAACTCTTTTATCATGCAAAAAGAGTTGCACGATTAATTTGCAGCATAGGGCGCTTCCAATTTCATTCATCAAATATGTACTATGATTTAAACTACAAGGCCTCTACAGCTAAAACCTCAAGAGCAAGGAGCACAAGGGTACATTCTAAAAGAAAAACTAAAAAAGTTTAAGCAAATTAAATTCTACCAGCCAAAAAAATTCCAGCCAAGTCTCAACCGGATAAAAGGGTATACAATCATAAGTCAAAGCAATTTATTACTAGCTTTTGGTTGTTACCATGCTCGCCAACATTAGTTCATTAGAAAGAGACAATCCCAGCAGCTACTATGCTCAAAAGATCACAAGCTTTGAACAACATTTTTGTGTCTCCAGTTTTATCCAGTTATTCTCATACCTAGACGGTGTTGACCCTCAAACTTCCAATATCTAGCACTGACTGACATTCCCACTTGGCCCCTTAGTACTATGAAAAAACGAAGCAGCCATTTCAAGAGATAGTGGATAGAGTAAATAAACTGCCCTATGGCTCCTATGTAAGCAAAATACCTCTAGCTGGGCATTTTTAATAATATCAAGTGTTATTCCTATTTTAGCATTTCTATTTTCCGGAATTTTAGCTCCGATTAGCAAAGGACCCGAGAAACTTTCTAGTTACGAATCGGGTATAGAACCTGATTTTTAGGAAAAAAGTAATTAAATCCCAAAAATTCAGGAACTTTAGGTATTAAAAGTATGGAATGGACAAAAAGAGACGCAACTTGGACAAAAAGAAACGAAGCAACTTAGACAAAAAGAAACGAAGTGGCTTAGACAAATCTTTTTTGTCGATAACATCTCGGAAATATTCCGCCATAATTAGGGCAGTCAACCCAACTCTCATACGCGCCCCTGGCGGTTCATTCATTTGACCGTAGACTAAAGCTACTTTTAGGTTGAAGCATAGTTGACGTTGAGTCTAACGGATCCACCGCTGGATAGATCCCTTTGGCGGCCAATCCTCTTGATAGTACGGTAGTCGCATCTAAATGTGCAAATGTCGTGGCAGGAGCAGGATCGGTCAAATCGTCTGCAGGTACATTGACGGCTTGAATCGAAGTTATGGATCCTTCCTCTGTAGAAGTAATTCTTTCCTGTAACGAGCCTATTTCGGTACAAACTAGAACAGTTATGTGACACGTATGTTTTATTATCATATAACTGCATCCTCGAGCTCGCGGTTTTAATTTTTTTATGGTACTGCCTTTATTAACTTCGATTTTACTAATGATTAAATTTGCTTTGTTGAATTTTCTATTTTTAGCGGTAAGCTTCCACTAGATTCCAACTGCTTTCTGTTCTGAACCCACAGGCCTCAAAGGAGGCCAGAATCGGATCTGCTAATAAAGAGCAACAATAATTTGATCTTGCACATGTAGAACTGTAGAAGCAATGAGTTAAAAGCAGCAAAGTGCGTTTAATTGGTTCCCTTTCTGACATGCCAATCTAAAGTTTGTCTTCCCACTCCTTCGGCCCAAAATAAGCAAAGTTGGGTGCAAATAGTGTAAACCTAAAGAAAACGCTGTGCAATAAGATTAAGTACACAACTTTGAAATAAATGAATTGAGTTGATTTCAGCCATTAAATTCTTATATTGCACCAACGCACTTCATATTTCATAATTGCTTGCTCCCATATCAGATACTACTCTGCCATAAGAACCTGCTATAACAGGATTTCAGAAGACAATCATAATGAAAACCTCCTCTTCAATCACAGTGGAAACATCACACATGAATAAATAAAAGAAAAAAAAAAACATCGTTACTTGTCCTTTGTTAGCCAAACACGACATAAGACCAACTCAGAAGCCCTCAATTATGTATAATATCTGAAGCCCCAACTCTGCAGACATGGTGACGACCGTATGGACATTGATTTACACCTACTTGCTTTTACCATCAAAACATAGTACTAATATTCACCTAAGGAGAGACCTATTCAAAATGTTTATCTATCTATTACTCAAATTTACTAATGCAAAAATCTCCATTCCCGGTCCTATCATTGCTCGATCACATTTACTTGTCTGTAGCGACGAGCAAGAAGCATCTAGAGGAATAAGAGATGGATGCAATAAATGAGAAAACTGCAATTTTCCCCTTCTATATTGTATCCCTGGTTTTCACCACATCCAATCCGGGTCCTAGAAAGAATTTGATCTTGGAAGAGCACTGCTGAAACTCTTGGTGTTCATATTGCGCTTTTGAACATAAAACCCAAAGCACTTGGAAAAATTCCAAGCTATCATTCACATACATTCTTAAAACTCACTACTTTTGCGAAAACAATAAGCAAGAGAAGAAAAAAAAAAAAAAGGAAAGAGCAATGCATTTGGATTAATGTGCAACAAACCCAGCTAGGGAGAGGCCTCCTATAGTGCTCACTTACTCTAGGCGTGGCAGAAGGAATCAAAGGAGTGGGAATGCATAACAAATTTTGTTAACTGTCTGCTGAGGTGTCACTCATGTGCCAGGAGAGTGTGGCTGCTGTAGCTATAAAAGGAATGAGAGAAGAGAGAGAAAGTCATTCAGAAAATTGTAAGGGAAACACTAGTGGGAGAGATCTGGCCTCTCGAATGCCAAGAAAAGCTTGTAATTATTTCTGCTTTCAATAATAAATTATCTCTCTAACTTGATTTCTTACTGTGTGTGAACAATTTTGAGATTATCTTGAGTGCTTGTGTGAATTGAAGAGTTCCAATTCATTACAAATTGGTGTCAGAGCAAGTGATTGATGGTCCCACCAACCGTAGCCCAGAATGCCCTGAGGATGGATCAGTTGGAGCAAGAACTGATTTCTCTAAAAAAATTCCATGGCAACAGAAATTGGGGAAGCAGTTCAGAAGGCAGCGCAAGCCATACTTACTAGTTACCACCCAGATTTCGGCAAGCATCGATCAGTCGTCTACTCGTTTAGAGGGAAGGATCGACCGTTCAAACAGAGGAATCGAGTGTTCGCCCGGTCAACCGGGCGAGTCAAGCCCGACCGGGCGGAGTCCCCCGCCCAGGTGAATTGGCTTAGGGACCGGGCGAGAGCCCGGGCAAAAAATCGTTCAAAACCGTTCGCGCGCCCGACCGGGTGACCGGGCGGGTCTTGTTTTGACTCGGGGAAGCGATTTCGAGTCGGGGTATAAATAGGCCTTTAACCTAAATCGTTAATTCGACGATTTAGTTCATAATCACATTTGTAATTCTGTTATTCCTTCACATCAATAAATTAGTTCTCTCTCTTCGTGGACATAGCCAACACTCCGTTAGTAAACCACGTTAAATATGTGCATGTTTTTTCTTTGTTTTGCATTCGATTATTTGTTCTTTCTCAAATCTGTCATAACAAATTGGTATCAGAGCTTTGTGTTCGATCCGGGTGAGAAAGATGTCTGGGATGAATGTGAAAATCGATAAATTCACTAGGAGAAACAGTTTCAGCAGATTAAGATGCGAGCTTTACTGAAACAACAGGGGTTATGGGCACCGTTGGCAAAGAAGTCATCGGATTCAGATACCGCTGAGATGGTCGTTCTGGAGGAGAAGGCACATTTAACGATTATGTTGTGTCTTTCTGACGACATAATTACTGAAGTCGCGGAGCAGGAAACCACCGTTGGACTGTGGTTGAAGTTATAGAGTCTATACATGACGAAATCTCTAACCAAAAAGTTGTTTTTGAAGCAACGTCTATTCAGCTTGCGTATGCAGGAAGGTATGTCTCTAAGGGACCATCTAGATAAATTGAATACTATCTTACTAGATCTTCTTAAAATTGATGTTAAAGTAGATGATGAGGATGCTGCTTTAATTCTGTTAGTATCTTTGCCTTTATCGTATGAGAATTTTGTGGATTCTTTTATTGTTGGGAAAGATAATCTGTCATTTAAAGAAATAAGATATGCTCTTCATACTAGAGAAGTCCGTCATCAGGCATCTGGTTCTAGTACAGAAATTCATACATCTGGATTAGTTGTTACTGGGGGTAAGGGACAAGGAAAATCTGGTAAAAAGAAATCGAACCCTAAAAATTCGAATTCTAAGGGTGCTAAACCTAATGATGTCTGTAATTACTGTAAGGAAAAAGGGCATTGGAAAAATGAATGTCCTAAGAAAAAGAAGCAGCAGGACAAGAATGAAGGTTCTGCTACTCTGGCAGAAACTTATGGTAATTATGAGGAAGCTCTGGCCCTAGTCGCTAATAACCAATCACATTATACGGATGTGTGGGTTCTTGACTCTGGGGCATCGTATCATATTAGTCCCTGCAAGGAGTGATTTTCAACTTATGAGCAGATAAATGGGGGCAATGTTTCTATGGCCAACAGTGCTGCCTGTAAAGTAGTTGGAATAGGCTCCATCAGGTTGAGGACTCATGATGGTACATTCTGTACCTTGAACGAAGTTAGGCACGTTCCACTGATGACAAAGAATCTGATATCTTTGAGTCTTCTTGACATTAGAGGTTTCAGTTTTCAAGGTGAAGGTGGAGTTATGAGTGTCTGCAAGGGTTCGAAGGTAGTTCTGAAAGGTATTAAAAATGGTACCTTGTATTTTCTTCAAGGTTCTACTGTGACATGTTCTCCTGCTGTTGCATCATCTGAGGTTCACAAGGAGGATATGACCAAGTTGTGGCATATGAGGCTTGGACATATGGGTGAAAGGGAGATGCAAATTCTGTCAAAAAGGGATCTTCTGTGTGGGCACAAGGTGCAAGATCTAGAGTTTTGTGAGCATTGTATGTTTGGGGAGCTTCATCGCAACAAGTTTCCAAAGGCTGTGCATACTACAAAGGGCACACTTGATTATATTCACTCTGATTGTTGGGGTCCTTTTCGAGTTGAATCTATTGGAGGTCATAGGTATTTTGTGTCAATGATCGATGATTATTCAAGAATGACTTGGATAATTATGATAAAGCATAAAAGTGCGGCTTTCCAGCATTTCAAGCAGTGAAAAGCATTGGTGGAAAATCAAGCTGAAAGGAAGATCAAAAGGCTGCGTACTGATAATGGTCTGGAATTCTGTTGGTCTGAGTTTAATGAGTTATGCAAGAATGAAGGCATTGCTCGCCATCATACTGTCAGGAATACTCCACAACAAAAAGGGGTAGCAGAACGCATGAATCAGACATTGTTGGAGAGAGTGAGGTGCATGCTCTCTAATGTTGGGTTACCCAGAAGATTTTGGGTAGAAGCTGTAACTACAGCTTGCTATCTGATCAACCGTGGACCTCACACTGGTAGTGATTGTAAAACACCTTATGAGGTGTGGTCTGGTAAATGAAGGTAAATTAGAATCTAGAGCTAAGAAGGGTGTATTTGTGGGTTTTAGGAATGGAGTTAAGGGCTATAGAATCTAGTCACCTTCTGAGAGTCGAGTTATACTTAGTAGAAGTGTAATATTTGATGAAAATTCTATGCTTAACCCCACTGTGAAGTCCATGGTGGTGTGTGTTGGTAGTAATGTTGATAAACAAGTGGAGCTGCAAGTCACTCATGATGAGAGTGAATCACAGCACCAAGGTGGAGAAGATCAACATGGTGCTACTGAATCTGAATCTTCTAGTCATCAATCTGCCTCATCTGAAGCACATCGAACTAGCATAGCACTTGATAGAGCTAGAAGAGTTAATATGAGACCTCTTAGGAGGTATGGTTTTGAGGATATGGTTGCTTATGCACTGCAGGTTGCTGAGGAGGTGGAGGTAGATACTCATGAGCCATCCACTTATAAAGAAGTTGTCTCAGGTAGTGAGTCTGCTCAATGGCTCGCTGCTATGGGAGATAAAATGGAGTCTCTAGATAAGAATCAAACTTGGGAGCTAGTCAAACTACCTAAGGAGAGAAAAATTGTCACATGCAAATGGGTTTTCTAAAAGAAGGAAGGGACCTCACCTTCTAAGGGGGTCAAGTATAAAGCTCGGGTTGTTGCAAGAGGGTTCACTCAAAGGGAAGGGATTAACTATATTGAAATTTTCTCACCAGTGGTCAGACACACTTCCATCAGGGTGCTACTAGCAATAGTTGCACATCAGGATCTTGAACTTGAGCAACTAGATGTGAAAACAGCTTTCCTACATGGGGAGTTGGAAGAAGAGATTTATATGACTCAACCAGATGGGTTCCAAGTTCCTGAAAAAGAAGACTATGTTTGCAGACTGAAGAAGTCCTTGTATGGGCTAAAGCAGTCTCCTAGGCAGTGGTATAAAAGGTTTGACAACTATATGATTGAGTTGGGCTAAAACACGAGTCTGTATGATTGTTGTGTGTATCACAACAAGCTGGATGATGGATCATTGATTTATTTGGTTCTGAATGTAGATGATATGCTCATAACTGCAAAGTCCAAGTCTGATATTCAGAGATTGAATGGTCTTCTCAGTGCTAAGCTATGTTACCTGGACTCGGCTAGGAGTGTCGAAAATGGGTACGGATCCGAGTGTCCTGTACGGCACTTCCAAAAAATCAGGACACGGGGACTCTGTCCGGAATTTGGACACGGGTACGGGTACGCGAAATTAATATTTCACTTATATAAAATTTAATAATTAATATTACTTATAAGTCAAAAAAAATCAGATTTTCATTCATATCCAAATTCCAAAATATTACAATGATTTAGTCACTAATTACACCATGTCATATCTAAAGTTCTAATTTCTAAACAAGTAAATCAACCAAAATAATCTGCCAGAGTGCAAGACTGCAAGTTGCTAACCATTTAAGTACACAAAAAAAAGAGTTAAGTTAGATGTCACCAGGATAAGCTTTGTCTTTCACATAACATCTAGTTGTCTAGCTCAAAGGTGATGGCCTCTATCTCGGGTTTGTTGAGAGACAACTCGGCATGCTCCAGCAAACTATCACCATCAAAAACATCTCCTCCTATTTAAGACAAAGTTATGCAAGTTAAGTGCACAGTATAAGTGTATAACACTAGGTAGTAGGAGATAAATTTTTTAGGATTAAGAAATTCAAAACTAACCTATGTCCCAGTATTTAGTTGGCCCCTCAAGATAGTCATCTTTCTTTCTGGAAAACAGTCGGAGATTGTTGTGCACATAAACCAAGTCCTCAGTTCTACCGGCTGTCAATCGGTTTCGCTTAACTGTTTGAATGCTTGCATAAGTGCTCCAATTTCTCTCACAGCAGGATGAGGAGGCAGGTTGAGAAAGAAGTCTAAAAGCTAAGCCTTGCAACAATGGTGTCGAAGCGCCATAGTTAGCCCACCAAGATAGAGGCTCTTCGAGTGCTCTTGCTGCCATGACGTGCGGCTGTCCAAAGTAATCCAATCCACAAGCAAAGGCCCCATACTCCTTGTAAACTTTATTGAGATCTTCAGGTTTAGTAAAGATTCTTTGTAAGCATTTGTCCCTATTTAAACTTACTTCCTCGTCTTCATTTGGGGCCACTCGACGAACACCATTCTTTGCTCCTAGCAGCCAACTTTCAGTGTAGTAATTAGGAACTAGGCAGTGAGCCATGCAATGTAGGGGAGTGTTGCCCTTGTTCCACCATGGATTGGATTGAAAAAGTTAGAGTTTCCTTCTTGCAAATTCTGATCTTCCTGCTCAAAGATGATTCTTTTAACCTCTTTTATGGTTGAATCCCACATATCATACATGAAAGGAAGGACACATGAGTCCATATCACCAACCCTGAGAAACTTAACCATAGGCTCTGTAAAACTCAAGAAATAGTCGACTTTCTCCCACCAACCATCACTTACTAATAAATCTTTAGTGTCTCTTGCTTTGATTTCTGTCGGAGTTTTTCCATTAACTCTGAAATTTTTCCAATCTACATCCATTACCATCTTTTCAAGTGGTTCATTTAGCCTCCTAAGTCTTGCAGCCATCACAATGGGAAGCAAACCTAGTTTCAGCAACTTTTAATAGTTTCATAGTTGAATATCTATTAAAAATTGCTTTAGACAAGCCATGATTTGTGATGAAATTGTTGATGTCATTTACTTGACTCACTAGTTCTTGAACCCATTTACATTCTATATACTGAGCAGCTTTTTCACTAGGTTCACAAATAGCTTTAAGTGCTAAATTCAAGCAATGAACAATACAAGGAGTCCAAAAGATGTGTGGATACTTATCTTCAATCAATGCACCAGCAGCTTTGAAGTTTGCTCCATTATCCGTAACAACTTGCACAACCTTCTCATCTCCAATATCTTGAATAGCTTTGAAAAATATGCTTGCAATATACTCAGCATCTTTTGTAAGAACTTCACTTGCATCTACAACATTTATGAACATCGGTCCCAAAGAAGAGGCTACCATTATGTTGATCAAAGGTCGAGATTGACAGTCGGACCAACCATCAGAGCATATTGAAGCCCCCTTCTTTTTCCAACTATCCTTTAGGGGTTGTGCAAGTTGTTCCACATTGGCTTTTGCTTGTGCCAACAAGGTTGTTCTAAGTCGATCATAAGTTGGAGGTGTATAGCCATGTAAATTGCCATTGGCTAGTCTTTGAGAGTAACTCTTAAAATAAGGATTTCTTGCCAAATTAAAAGACAGAGCACCAGTATAAAACATCATAGCACATTCCTTGTCTGCTTCTTCTCTCTCTAGCACATTGAAGGAGTATTCAATACTACCTTTTCTTTTTTTATGTTTTACCAAGTCAGAGCCTTTTGGAAGCGTGACATATGATTTGCCTTGTTTCTCATTTTGCTGAAATATGGCCTTTTGCCTTTCTGCTTCATCATATTCGTTTTTTACTTGATGATATACATCATTAGAAATTACCTTACAAGCTTCAACCCCTAAGTTTGGAATTTTCAAGAGATGTCCTTTGACCTTTAAATATGATCCAATGACCTTCTTATGACAATATTTGCAACACCAAACCCTATTCCCTCCTCCTCCTTTTCCAGACGACTCAACAATCACATGATTCCACAAAGGTGCATCATCAAAACCTTTGTTCTTTGTTGGACGAGTGACTGGATTTCGTTCCATTGAATCTGATATTTGAGATAATATATGTCACTTACTTAATCACTAATTTACAGGGGAATAAAAATGAAGGAAAGTAAAACAGAGTATAATGTTGTAGTTCATTACCTGATAATTGTAGAAGTTGAGAACACTTGCTTCTTAGTTTAGCTATGGAGAACCATGTAAAATTCTAGTACTATATTTTGTAAAGTGTTGATGAAAATTGTAGTATCCAAAGGATGGCGATTGGCGTATTAGAGAAGAGTCAAGTTTTGAGGGAAAATGAAAAGAGAGGGGGAAAGTATGGGAGCAGCGGTTTTGAAGGGAAAAGACAAGTCTGACTTTTTTTATGGAAACTTCCACCTAAACTCTATAGTCTATCCTACGAAAGATCTTAGTTACTTACCAATTACCATTAGTATCTCCTAGCAATTGTAATATATGTTACATTGGGTCATTATTGTACAACTAGCAATTGTAATATATGTTACATTGGCTCATTATAAAATGTTTATCATTTAAGATTATTAAGATATCATTTGTTCCTTTTTTTACGACTATTTATGTGATGAGCAGAGAAATAATATATCAATTAAATAAGGGCTAATTAGAGTCAATAAGATTAAATTACAATTATTAAGTTTAAATTTTACATATCATAACTTATAATAAGGTCTATTAAGTTCTAATAAGAGTCAATAAGATTAAATAAAAATAAGATCAAATGTTATAGATTATAACTTATCATGTTGGTCTATTTAGTTTTGATAAGAGTCAATATCATAAAAACTAATAATGACTATTAAGTTCTAATAAGAGTCAATAATATAAAATAAAGGGTTTTAAGTTCAAATGTATATCATAACTTCCATAAGGTCTTGATAAGAGACGATAAGATCAAATAAGGGTTAATAATGCCTATTAAATCCTGATAAGAGTCAATAAGATCAAATAATGGTATTAAGTTCAAATGTCTATCATAACTTCCAAAAGGTCTTGATAAGAGTCAATAAGATCAAATAAGGGTTAATAATGGCTATTAAGTTCTCGATAAGAGTCAATAAGATCAAATAAAGTTATTAAGTTCAAATGTATATCATAACTTCCATAAGGTCTTGATAAGAGTCAATAAGAACAAATAAGGGTTAATAATGGCTATTAAGTTCTGATAAGAGTCAATAAGATCAAATAAGGGTAGGTATTAAGTTTAAATGTATATCATAATATCCATAAGGTCTATTAAGTTTTGATAAGAGTCAATAAGATCAAATAAGGTTAATAAGTTCAAATGTTACATATCATAACTTCTAATAAGATTTATTAAGTTCGATAAGAGTCAATAAGATAAAACAAGGTTAATAAATTCAAATGTTACCTATCATAACTTCTAATAAGGTTTATTTAGTTCAGATAATACAAGATAAGGTTTAATAAGATAAGATCAGTGAAGTCAATTGAATAGAACTCTAGTAAGTTTATAACATAGTATAATGATACAAGACTACAAGTTATAACGATATAACTCTATAACATTTACGTTGGAACGAAGTATTATTGACCCGTTTGATTAAATTACTTGAATATGATGCATCAAATTAGATCATAAAAATGTCATTATTGGTATAATACATACTATTCATGTAGTTAAACTTTTTAACCTTTGAACGTAACTAACGGTTAGATGTTATATAAAATATATATTAGGGAGTATCTTGTTGTTAATTGCTTTTCAATATAAAATTTTGAAATGTCCAAATGCTAAAACAACAATTAGGAGTAATTATTAAAAGTAACATACTCCCTCGATTTTCCTCTGTTTTAAAGTTGTTTATATTTTTTTATATTAGTAGATCTGGAACAAAAACGAAAGGAGGAAACGAGTAGGTAACGGGGACAAGAAATTTGAATTAACCAAAATAAATAAATGAAAGACATTTAATTAGAGAATATAATACCGAATTACAATAAACATACAAAGTAATATTTAATTGTCTTAAAAGCAACACATAGCATACTTAAATCTAATTATATATAGTAATTTCATTTGAATAAACTCTAGAAATCTCCATGTCTTCCATGTTATCAAACTAATCACCACCCACATCCGATATTTTAGTTTTCTCATCTTTGTTTCCATTTATGTTTCTTGATAGAAAACGGTGATTGTTTTCGATAAAAACCAAATTTTCAGCATGTTGTGGAACCAAATTTTCAGCATGTTGTGGAGTTGACCTAGTTTTTTAGTGAACAAAATAATAAGTACTTCGGCTGCTTTCATCATCAACCTTCTCGGAGGGGGATCTCGTTGTTTCAGGTTCCTTACTAGCCATTATAAGCAATCAATTGACCCTGCAAGGTATTAAAAAATTTATTAACCAACAACTCTACTACTCTAGGTAGCATTAAAATAATTAAAATTGCAACAAATTATTCTATTAAAGAAAAACATATTCTATTAATTAATAGAATAGAAGTATCTAAACATTGACACAAGTTTTCCATCTGCATATTGACACAAATTCTTACTAACCATAGATTTTATAAAATTCAACGATGTATCTTTTGAGCAATTAATCATGTATAAAAATCTCGTCAAAAAAAAAAATCATGTATAAAAATAAATCAAACTCCAAAAGGTAACAATAAAAACACAAAGTACTTCCCTTGGTTTTTGGGGAGAAGAAAACTTACTTCAGCGTTAGTGAGGAGAGAGAAGGAGCTTCCAAAAAATAGGCTGGGTTGAAGAATGAAGACACAATGCAAAAAGATAAGGGAGACTAAGGGTATTTTCGACTTTTCGTCACTAAAGTTATAGTAATAGCATGATTCAAAAGAAATAATAAATAAAATCTTCTTGGTTTCCCTTAAAAAAAGAAAACTTTGCCCGCGTTTGTTAAAATAAAACGTTTGGCCCACCAAGGCACCAACTCTTTCCTCTGCTGTTCATCTTCTTCGTATTCTTCGAGTCTACTGTTCACAACCTTCAACCTCTTTCCTCTGCAATTTTTCTCCTACCATCAACAACCATAAAAATGGATGAAAACAACATCATTGCAATCGCCTCACTAGGGAAGTAAAAAGCCCTAATATTATTCACCTATTTCTCATGAATCAACAGCAAATTTTCAGATCCAACAACTAGGGTTTAGCGACGTGTCCGAGTGCAATTTGAAGGATCCGACACGGATTTCATACCCGAGTCGGCGTCACGTCGTACCGACCCGGGTATTTGCCGATTTTTGCCGAGTCCAGGTAACAGAGGTGCTAAGTTTGAGATGAAGGATTTGGGTGCTGCGAAAAAGATTTTGGGAATGGAGATTTATAAGGAAAGAGATCAGAGTAAGCTTTTCTTGTCACAGAAAGGCTACATTCAGAAGATTTTGTCAAGATTTGGCATGTCAACAGCTAAGCCTATAGATACACCAAGTGCCTCCGATAATCATTTGTCTATTGCTTTTGCACCCAAGTCTGCTGAGAAGAAGGAGTACATGAGTCGGGTTCCTTATGCTAGTGCAGCAAGGAGCCTGATGTATGCTATGGTTTGCACTAGACCAGATCTTGCACATGCAGTCAGTGTTGTTAGTAGGTTCATGGGTGACCCTGGTAAGGAGCATTGGCAAGCAATTAAGAGGATTTTTCGTTACATTAGAGGTACGTCTGATGTTGGTCTCATTTATGGGAATTATACTCAGTGCTTAGTTACTGGTTATTCTGATTCTGATTATGCGGGAGATGTAGACAATAGAAGGTCTATGACTGGTTATGTATTTACTCTTGGTGGTTCTGTTGTTAGTTGGAAGGCAACTTTGCAGGTTACAGTTACTTTGTCTACTTATGAAGCAGAGTACATGGCATTGACAACAGCTGCTAAAGAGGGAATATGGTTAAAGGGGCTAGTCAGTGATCTTGTTTTGCATCACGATCAGGCCATTGCGTATTGTGACAGTTTAAGTGCAATATGCTTAGCCAAGGATCAAGTCCATTATGAGAGGACTAAGCACATTGATGTGAGATATCATTTTCTGAGGAGTGAGAAGAGGGTTAAGGTGAAGAAACTGGGTACAGCTGATAATCCTGCTGATATGTTCACCAAACCTGTTCCACAAAAAGTAATTTTCAACATTGTTTGAACTTGCTCAATGTTCGTGATTGTTAATTGCCCTTTGGGGCAAATCTGGGGCACTTACGGGCTAATCTGGTGTCCTTAAGGGACAAATCTGGTCTAGTTTTCTTTCGGGGCAAATATGGTTGGAGGGAGAATCTGGGCATTATGTTCAATGCGTCTGTTATATGTTTTTCTGGCTCGTTGTGAGAGGATTCAAGTCAAGGTGGAGATGTGTAAAATCGATGCCTTGAATCTGGTGAAAATGTGGCTCAAACGGAGGAATCGAGTGTTCGCCCGGTCAACCGGGCGAGTCACGCCCGACCAGGCGAATTGGCCTAGGGACCGGGCGAGAGCTCGTGCAGAAAGATCGTCAAAACCGTTCGCGTGCCCGACCAGGCGGGCTCCGCCAGACCGCGCGATCTGGCCCGGGTGACCGGGCGGGGCTTGTTTTGACGCGGGGAAGCGATTTCGAGTCGGGGTATAAATAGGCCTTTAACCTAAATCGTTAATTCGACGATTTAATTCATAATCACATCTGTAATTCTGTTATTCCTTCACATCAATAAATTTGTTCTCTCTCTGTCCGTGGACGTAGCCAACACTCAGTCGGTGAACCACGTTAAATCCGTGCGTGTTTTTTCTTTGTTTTGCATTCGATTATTTGTTCTTTCTCACATCTGTCATAACAAAAATCAGGAGGGGCTGCTCGCGCAAATCCATGCTAACCAAGTCAAGTTCCAAACCGAGGTTAGATCGTCAATTTCTAACCTGAAATCCTCTGTTCCGACTCAAAGACCATCATAGGAGGAGTTAATTTCGCCGGCATATGGTCCGGAAAATGCTAACAACTTCAGTCATGGACAAGAGGAAAAATATTCTGGTGTGGCAGGATCTCCTAGATCTCGTGCTACAGCAGTTCCGGCCAGCGAACTCCGGTTCACTATACGAACAATGGTTGGCCGTCTCTCAGACCGGTTCAGTGCTGGAGTACCGTCGGGACTTCATAAAAATGGCAGCGCCATTGGACAGGGTGCCTGAAAGAATTTTGATGGGGCAATTTCTGAACGGTTTAGAGGAAGACGTAAAAGTGGAGGTTAGAATGATGGGCCCCACAAACTTGGATCAAGCTATGGATTGGGCTATACGGAATGAGGAGAAACTAAGGGTGGTAAAGCAATCCGTGGGAAGGCCGAGTTTCCCTACTAAAAAATGGACTTCTGGGTCCACTCACAAAAGCCTAGTCTCGTTGAGTGCAACTACTAAATATAAACTCAACAAGGCCTTCTTATGCCAACAGTTTGGCACGGGGACATGGAGGCCCCAATTCGCCTACCATCTAAGGCTCAATTACTCAGTCTTCTAAACCCATTGGTGAAGTACGTAGACTCACCGACAAGGAATGGCAAGAAAAGAAAAAAAAAGGCCTCTGCTTCAGATGCGACGACAAGTGGTCGATCGGACATTGTTGCCGACGCCGCGAACTGAGCGTCCTTCTCACGCAAGGGGACGAAGAGGAAGAAGAGGAGCTCGGGGAGGAGCCACCGGAAATCACCCCACAAGAGATAAGTCCCACAACTGAAGTTTCCTTTAATTCTGTCATTGGGTTCACAAATCCGAAAACTATGAAGATGTTAGGAAAGATACATGGGGTGGACGTTGTGGTGATGATCGATCTCGGCGCAACACATAATTTTATTTCAATAGAAACAGTAGAGAAATTATACAGGGACTTTTGGGGTGTCTTTGGGTAACGGAGAATCAATACAGGGAATGGGTAAATGTGAAGGAGTTCAGGTCAACATCAATTACTGCATAATAGAGGACTTCCTTCCTTTAAAATTAGGAAACTCGGATTTGATTCTCGGTGTACAGTGGCTTGAAAAGCTGGGAACGGTGGTGACAAATTGGAAATTACATACTATGCAATTCAAGATTCACAATGTAAATGTAGTTCTCAAGGGTGATCCATCCCTCACATACCTCATTGAAAGCCATGATCCGCACCATGCGCAAGGAAGGCGGGGGTGTTTTGTTGGAGTTCAGTCAAATGGAGGATAATGAGGCTATGGTTGCAACAGAGATTCCAGAGTATTTGGAGGCAGTAATAGAACAGTTTAAGGGGGTTTTTGAGATGCCCAAGGGACTACCTCCAAAGAGGGGGCATGAGCATGGCATACTACTCAACCCAGTGGGAGTGAGACCATATCGATACCCGCAATATCAAAAGGATGAGATAGAAAAATTAATTAAGGAGATGCTGGAGGTCGGAATTATACGACCATCGAATAGTCCTTTTTCGAGTCCGGTTTTATTGGTGAGAAAAAAAGATGGGTCGTGGAGATTTTGTGTGGACTACCAGGCCTTGAATAAGGAAACGGTGCCGGACAAATATCTGATACCCGTGATCGATGAGTTGTTGGATGAGTTATATGGGTCTACGGTGTTTACCAAACTTGATCTTTAATTGGGGTATCATCAAATCCTGCCGAAACCTGAAGATGTCCATAAAACGGCCTTTCGTACCCATGAAGGACATTACGAATTCTTAGTAATGCCCTTCGGATTGACCAATGCACCGGCGACATTTCAATCACTTATAAATGAAATTTTTCGTCCTTTTTTACGACGGTTTGTGTTGGTATTTTTTGACGATATACTCGTCTACAGTAGGACAACAGAGGAGCATGAGAACCATTTAGCAATGGTGCTACAGACACTTGCAGACAATCAACTATTTGTCAACTACAAGAAGTGCGAGATTGGCCTGCCCGAAGTGGCGCATTAAGATTTCTGCCTAGGGGGTTTCAGCAGACCAGGAGAAAATAGAAGCTATGATTGAGTAGGAACAGCCCAAGAATTTGCGAGAACTTCGAGGATTTCTTGGGCTAACCGGTTACTACCGCAAATTTATGGCTCATTATGCTCACATCGAGCAGCCATTAACTGCTCAACTGAGGAGATATAATTTTGGGTGGTCTGAGGAAGCAACCATGGCTTTCACACGCTTGAAACAGGCCATGACACAAGCACCGGTACTAGCAATGTGCAACTTCCAACTACCGTTCATACTTGAAACGGATGCCTCAGGACTCGGAGTGGGAGCAGTACTCATGCAAGAACAGCGACCAATTGCATTTTACAGCAAGATATTGGGTCCAAGGGCCTTAGCAAAGTCAGTATATGAAAAAGAATTGATGGTTATGTGTCTTGCGGTACAAAAGTGGAAACATTACCTCTTGGGTCGCCACTTTCTCATACGAACTGACCAACAGAGCCTTCGTTTTATTATGCAACAGAGGGAAGTTGGAGCGGAGTATCAACACTGAGTGAGTAAGTTGATTGGCTTTGACTTTGAAATTCAATAGAAATTGGGAGCGGAGTATCAACACTGAGTGAGTAAGTTGATTGGCTTTGACTTTGAAATTCAATAGAAACCGGGAGCGTCAAATAGAGTTGCGGATGCCTTGTCACGAAAAACTCATGGTGAAGTGGAATTGGGGACAGTGGTCTGTACTCAAATGGTGGACTGGCAACCTTAAAAAAAGAGATAGAGGAAGATGCGACCCTACAACAACTTACATTTGATTTGAAGAAAGGGTTACGAAGGCATGAAGGATATTAGGATGATATTTTGTTGTGCAAAGGGAGGGTGGTCATACCAAAATCATCGTCCTTTATTCCTGTACTACTTAAGGAATATCACGACTCGCCAGTTAGGGATCATTCGGGGGATTTAAAGACTTATCTTAGAATGGCAGCGGATTCGTTTTGGCTGGGAATGCGTAAAGATGTGGCCACATATATCTTGCAGTGTACAATTTGCCAACTGTACAAGGTAGCATCGAATCTGCACCCAGCAGGGCTGCTGCAACCTCTGCCCTTGCCAGCCATGGTGTGGGATGAAATCTCCATGGATTTCATAAAAGGGCTTCCCCGTTCAAAGGGGCAAGATACTATTCTAGTTGTTGTGGATCGTCTTTCAAAATATGCCCATTTCCTATCCCTCAAACACCCATTTAACGCTCTCTCAGTGGCAAAGTTGTTTATTCGAGAAGTAGTGAAATTACATGGGTTTCCTTCGGTTATTGTCTCGGATAGAGACAAGGTGTTCATGAGCCATTTTTGGAAGGAGTTGTTTCGTTTACAACGAACACAAAACTGCATATCACCCCCAATCTGATGGGCAGTTCGAGGTCTTGAACAAATGCTTGGAGACCTACTTGCGTTGCTTCACATCCGGGCACCCTCGCACTTGGAAGAATTGGTTACATTGGGCCGAGTTTTGGTACAATTCTTCTCCCCACTTGGCTACCAAATGACACCATTTAAGGCCCTTTATGGCCGGGACTCACCACACATTCTGAAGTTGGGAAGGGGGCACACTCCGGTTGACAGTTTGGAAGACATGTTGCTGGAGAGAGAGGTTGTGCTAGATGACATGCGCTTTAATCTTATTAAAGCACAGCACAGAATGAAGAATAACGCGGATAAACATCGACGAGAAGTTACTTTTGAAGTAGGGGATTAGATATTCTTGAAGCTCCCGCCTTACCGACAACAGTCCCTAGCTCGTAGGCCATATGAGAAATTGGCTGCTCATTTTTACGGGCCCTAGCTTACAAATTGGAATTGCCTGAGCATAGCAAGCTGCACCCAGTCTTCCATGTGTCTCAACTTAAGAAGGCAGTGGGAAGTTCACAGGTGAATGCTGACCTGCCACCCATGATCACTCCTGACTTGGAATGGGTGGCTAAACCTGAAGAACTGCTAGATGTGCGCACTATAGGCCAAGGATATGCAACCATTACTGAAGTCCTCATTAAGTGGCGGCAGGTTGAAGCTACATGGGAGGAGTTCCATTCAATCCAACTGCATTTTCCTGACTTTCACCTTGAGGACAAGGTGAGACTTTGGGCCCGGGGTAATGCAACAAACCCAGCTAGGGAGAGGCCTCCTATAGTGCTCACTTACTCTAGGCGTGGCAGAAGGAATCAAAAGAGTGGGAATGCATAACAAATTTTGTTAACTGTCTGCTGAGGTGTCACTCATGTGCCAAGATAGTGTGGTTGTTGTAGCTATAAAAGGAAAGAGTGAAGAGAGAGAAAGTCATTAGAAAATTATAAGGGAAACACTAGTGGGAGAGATCTAGCTTCTCGAATGCCAAGAAAAGCTTGTAATTATTTCTGCTTTCAATAAGCAATTATCTCTCTCTGGTTGCTGAACTTGATTTCTTACTGTGTGTGAACAATTTTGAGATTATCTTGAGTGCTTGTGTGAATTGCAGAGTTCCAATTCATTACATAATGCCAACACCAAACATCCAGATCAAAATACATGTAACGCAATTCTTTAAAACATAAACTTAATAAAAGATAAAAAAAAAAATCTATAATGCTACCACCTCTCAGGCTTTCTGTTTCTAAAACATTAACTAATATTTCCTTTGTTCACTTTTACAAAACTTCCCTTTCATGGCAGCATCAAATTACTTGCAACACTTCCCTTTCATGGCAACATCAAATTACTGGCAATACTATAACTTTTGGCATTGAGTTCTCTCTACTCGCTCTTCATCACAAGTATCCCATTTTTTATTTCTGGTTATCTTGAAGCATGGAAACAATTACGAATCTGGAAATGAAAAAGAATCCGAAACTACAAAACCTTGGTTCCACTCATTTTTTACCTTCATTGGCACAAAAACAGTCGGGTTTTAAAAACAAAAACGACGAAACCTCATGTCCTAGAGATTTCCATGCTTCATAGCTACACATATAAAATCAAACATCAACAAACTGCGTAAATTAAATTAAAACCGTAACAGTTGTTCTTAAAGATTGTCATTCTAGCCGTGCCTAGGGTTTGAGTTTGCTTTCTCGATAGTTCGAGTCTTACATCCTACACTAGGGTCTGTTTCATAAGGTTGAGAAATTATCTCAAACTGTTCGAATCTCAAGATGATGACTAAAGAAAAAAAAGTGATCGTTGCGTTTGATGATGTTGAGAACGATGTGGAGAAATGAGTTATTGCCATGTCGATTGCTAGATGAATTTTATCATATAGGCCTTGCAATTTCGAAGCTTTTAAAAGAACCATGAACCAGATTTTGGCAATCATAATGGTTTTTTCATTGTTTCCTTGCATGATAGGGCTAAATATCTGGATGGTTGCCCATAGACTTCTGATGTGAGTGAGATTAAAGGTAGCATTGAGCCCTCTGACCTAGTGTTGAATCAGAGTCCCTTTTGGATTCGACTGTACAATGACTACAATCTTCCTTTTGATAGTAGATCAGATAAACATGTCAAGATCCTTGCAAGCAATATTGGTGAGGTCCTTGAAATTGAAATTAAAATTGAAATAGACGGGGTGACATGGGACAAGTCTGCGAGGGTGAAAGTTATGCTAAATATC
This sequence comes from Beta lomatogona, assembly GCA_947646795.1. Taxonomy (NCBI): domain Eukaryota; kingdom Viridiplantae; phylum Streptophyta; class Magnoliopsida; order Caryophyllales; family Amaranthaceae; genus Beta; species Beta lomatogona. Next base: position 1,400,929 of record CANSNZ010001095.1, on the reverse strand, counting down.
ACCAAACCACTCCGACGAGTTCAACGACTCGGCAAGAAGGAAGGTTAAATTACCATGATTGAGATTAAATATGAAAGGCTCCCAACTTTATGTTATGTGTGTGGGCTCATTGTTCATATTGAACGTGATTGTGAACGTGTGCCGAAGGACGAACGCAATTGTGAAAAAAAATGGGGGTCATGGCTTCGAGCTTCTCCGCATCGAGGGCGAAACAAAATGCAGGACTAAGAATTTTACGAAAGTGTGCAAAAATCTTCATATTGACATTTCAATGCAAAACATCCCTCCTTTGAACCTTGATCTCGACAAGGAAATTACAGTGATGGAAGGCACAAAAGTGGGGAATGCTCATATTACAGAAATTTAAGAGGAGTGTATGACTCCCCATGATGGTTTACTTGCTGGTATAAAGGACCCCTCTAAAACAACTCATAATGTTGAGTTTTTGCATCTTCTATGGTCAGTAATTCTATTCCTATTTCTTTTGCTATTGGCCCTAAAAGTGATTCCAATATATAAAGGGCCACTAAAACGGTGAAAAAACGGGGCTAGTAAAGGAGATCCTGTGAACTTTTTGCATATGGCCCGATTAGTTATGGAGAAAACGTAAGGCCGAGGATGGAATGGTGATGGATGACGAGCAAGTTGTAGCGGATAGAATGACAACAAAAAAATTGTTTAGTTTCTTCCGTGATTCTAGATAACAATATGAACATTGATTTCGCGGAGTTGGCACCGACCAACCCCCACACTCATTATGGATCTCTTATGATGAAACAGCCGGGGGTTCGAGCAATTCGGGCACTTAGGAGATGGAGTACCTCTCATTGCCTGGATATGATTTTTGTTTCCGAGACTAAGATCAGTAGGAATAATGTTGAAGTTCTTAAAATTGAACTGGGGTTTTCTTGTGCTTTTGGAGTTGACAATGTTGGTACATCAGGAGGGTTGTGTTTGTTTGGAAGGAGGAAAAGTTGAAGTTTTCGTTTGTTTCTTTCTCTCAAAACAATATTTGTGGAGATGTAGAGGATGAGTTTGATAGTAAGTTGCGTTTTGTGGGTATCTACGGTTGGCCGGAGCGTGCAAGTAAATATAAAACATGGGACCTTCTGAGCAACATTTGTTCTTTCAATGGTCTGATTGTGTTAGGAGATGATTTTAATGAAGTTTTGCAATAATAATGAAATTGAAGGTGGGGCGGCGGCTTGTGAGAGGAGGAGTTTGTCGGACTTTAGGAATATGGTGGATAATTTGGAGTTCCAGGACTGGATTTTAACGGAAATTGGTATACCAGGGAGCGAGGGAAAAACCCAACTACTCGTATTCGCAAGAGGTTGGACAGGTTATTAGCTACTCAAATCTGGCACTCTCTTTTTCCTTCAGCTATTGTGGAGCATTTGATGCGCTATAAATCAGACCACTCCCCCATTTTGCTTCGCTTGCTGGGTCACCACCGCAAAAAGAAAAACGAAAGAAATCTTCTAAGTTTGAGACAGCTTAACTCGTAGATGATGAGTGTGAGCCACTGGTTGGTTCGGTATGGAAGAATGCTATTGGGCACTCTTTTGTCGTTAAATTGAAGTTGGTTAGTGAAGAGCTCGGGCTATGGAGTAAACAGAAATCTAGTAATTTGGGTGACCAAATTTAGCAAATTGAAAAGAAGATGTTGGATGCCCAAAGAGGTAGTACTGATGAAGACGTTGTTGTGGTGCTGGAGGAAAAGCTGGATGATTTGCTTGATAAACCGGAGGCATATTGGTATATGTGTGTTCTCGTGTTGCAGAACTCAAAGATGGGGATAAAAACACTAAATAATTCCATCATAAGGCATCACAACGGAAACATAGGAGCTATAATAATGGCTTGTTTGATCATTCTACAGTGTGGCGGAACGACGAGGAGGGAATTGAAAAATTTGTTACAGGTTACTACGATGAGCTCTTTACTTCAAGCAACCTTACAGTTTCTGAAATTGATGCGGTGCTAGAAGGTTGATGAATGATGTTCTTACTCGAAGGTGTTCTAAGGAGGAAGTTTACAAAGCTATGAAACAGATGCATCCTTGTAAAGCCGGATGGTATACGTGCCATTTTTTATCAGCTATTCTGGCATCTTGTTGGTGACAATGTCTCTGCACTGGTCATTGAGATGTTTCAGGGTAGCATTCATCATACAAGTGTGGCCCTCATTCCGAAAGTAAAATCTCCCACATTTTTTTCTAAGTTTCGACCTATTAGTTTGTGCAATGTCATCTACAAGCTGGCATCAAAAGTTCTAGCTAATAGGTTGAAGGTCCTTCCGGGAGTTGTGTCAGAGAATCAGAGTGCTTTTATCCGGGGTTGTCTTATCACTGATAATGCTCTGATTCCTATGGATTATTTCATTCTATGAAGCAGAAAAGCAATAGAAGAAGGGGAAGTATTGCTATGAAGCTCGATATAAGTAAAGCCTATGATAGAGTAGAGTTTTCTACGTGCTCGAAGTTGGGGTTTGCAGTGTCTTGGGTACTCTTGGGTTTGGTTGGTAATGGAGTGTGTTACTTCTGTTAGTTAGTCTTTCGTAATTAATGGAGCTATCTCTAGTTCAGTTATTCCTCCCCGGGGAGTGCAGGGTGACCCCCTTTCTTCCTATCTATATATTCTTGTTGTTGACGTCCTCTCCCTCGTGCTAAACAGTGTTGTTTTCAACAAGGAGATTCATGGAGTTAGAGCAAGTCGTAATGGCCCAAGATATTTCTCACCTTCTCATTGTAGTGATAGTTTGCTTTCTACTATAATCACCCAACAGGAATACAAGATAATAGTTGATATTCTCAAAAAATATGAAGTTGCTTCTGGCCACAAAATTAATATCGATAAGTCAGAGGTGTCTTTCAATAAAGGTGTTTCTACTGTGCGAAAAGAAGAGTTGACAGAGTTTCCGTCAATGAGACATGTTGAGCAACATACTAAGTTCCTACTGTTGTGCGACGATTAAAAAAAGAGTTGTTTTTCGGATTAGAAGATCGCATTTGAAAAAACTTGGGTGGAAGGAGAAAATATTATCAAGAGCATGAGGTCTTACTCAAGTATGTAATTCAAGCTATTCCTACTTATCTCAAGGGGGTCTACAAGTTGCGTGTGTATGTTATCCAAACTTTTCATTCTTTTATAGCTCGTTTCTGGTGGTGTCAGAAGGGGGAAGAGAGGAAGATGCATTGGAAGAATTGGAATTCTTTGTGCTCGCCAAAATGCCTTGGTGGGTTGGGTTTTCGAGACCTATTCGTGTTTAATAAGAAGTTGTTGGGTAGACAAGCATGGAGATTAATTAATCCATGAAGATGAGTCTATTTAGCGTAGAGTGATGAAAGCTACGTACTATCATCACTCTTCCTTCCTCGACTCTCCTCTGGGTCATTTGGGTAGCTACTCTTGGAAGAGTATTTGGTGATGTTGCAATAAACAGAGGAATCAGTTAAAAAAATAACAACCGTAACAACACCAAATTCAAAGCAAAACAAAAACCACTTAAGAGAGAGAAAAGGAAAAATCAAAAACAAAAACTTACTGACAATTGCAGAAGAGGATGGCCTTGACCATATCCTCAAACAAAGAAGGAGAACTAAAAACCCTACCAAACTTCATTCCCTTAGCTTGAGTATGCAACTCCTGAAACTCTCTCACTTTCTTCTTTTCTGTATCCGACAACCTCATCATCCTCTTCACTTGCTGCACCACCGCCTCCTCCTCCTCCGCCGCCAGACGCCGCACGCCGTACACGCGTACAAGCACAGCGCGCTGAGCGGCGGAGATGCGGACGAGCACGGAGGAGGAGAGAGAAAGGCGGAGGGGGCGGAGGAGGGACTTTGTGTGTGGGTCCCATTGGTTGGGTGCCATGAGGAACAGGCCATGGCTGCAGATTGCGGTCTCGAAGTTGAAGGTTGAGGTGGGGTTTTGTAAAGGTATGAAAATGTCGTGGTGTGATGGTGGAGTTTGGGGGTTTGGATTTGGTGGTTTGGTGTTGTGTGTTTTGAGTGTGTCCGCCATTTTACCCGAGCAGCTCCCAGTTCAATGTCCAGGAACGTTTGGACCGAGGAATAGAAGAGAAATGGGCAATGGTAACTTTTCTTTACAGTTAACATTTTTCACCAGCCAGACTCATTCGAGAAATTACTGAACAGGCTCTTTGATACATGGGACAAAGATTACGGGGATATAGGCTTATTTTCCGTCCTTATAAAAAAATGAGTTTTTTGTCAGATACAACCTTTTAAATACATTTTTTTGTGAAAGACAACCTTTTAAACTTTTTTGGGCAACTTCAGACTTTAATGAATTTTTTTTTTTGTCAAAAACAACCTTGACCAGAAATCCGGCGTTGACTCACCGAATTCCGGTGTTGACCTTAGTAAACGAATCACGTGCCCCTCATTTCCCTCCCTTTGCCCCCTCTAATCATCTCACCACCACGACACCACCTTATGAAGTACCACCACCACCTTATTTTCCGTCCTTGTAAAAAAATTACAGTAAATTAAAGATTTCATCTATATCTATATATATATACTAATAAACCTTGATAATTTTGTCCTAGGTGTCACCTTCAAAATTGCTCTCAACATTTACCCTCTAATTCGACAATCTCAACAACAATAATGACACGTGGCAATTTTTTCACTAAAAACATTGTCCAAGTAGGATTACTCGCCACGTGTCATGCATTTCCCATATACTTTGTCCGGAATTTTTAAGGACTCCCCTAAATGATTCGAAATTCAATCAATTACAATTTTTAATCATGTGCAAGTTGATCACCTAAATCAAAATCATTCCTAAATTAGAAGACTTGATTTTAGGGATTGATTAAATCAATATTTAATAAGGAATTTCGGATTTCTTATAATTTTAATGGAGGACAACCTAATTAGTTTTTTCACTATAAATACCCTAATTATATTTGCCTAGCACTACACAATCAAAAGTCACATACCCTAAACACATTCATATACCTCCGAAAACCTTTATATTATTTCGAATGAAGCATGAATATGAATCACTTGACACACCATCTTCACCTAGAAATTTGAAGGTTTGGCATCCTAAAGTGGAGCATTCTAATTTTTTTGACCACGAAGGTGTTGTACTAACAATGTTCCATTTCGGTTATATTAAATTCTACAAAGTTTACAAGGATGTCGCAGATCTAGAAGATTTGAATTGTGATAATTGGTATATGTCGGAGTATGTCTTTTCTACAATCAAGGATTCTAGAATATATATTGATCTAGAATATATAGCACTACACTTTCTTCATTGCAAGACTCACCGAGCTCATTTTTTATGTCGAATTCATTAATATTTGACGAAATCAACATGAACGACGGAGGTGTTATACCAACTACTAAAAGTGTTTTGTTGCATTATTTATCTAATGAAAGTGATTAGTTTTTTTGTCATGTTATTGTATGACCTTTAATTACGCAATATTGGTGATTAAAATGTCGACTAATAATTTTTAGTTTTTCTTTTGAGTTTGTAGTCGAAATTTTAGTTTGAAAGTCGTATAATAATTTTATTCGTTTTAGGATGTGTTTATCTTTGCCATTTTTTATGAATTTTTAAAACATACAAATTATTCTTTACATAAAAGGTCAACTACCAAATTTATGATGCCAAGCTAATTGTACTAGAATTTTCAGCCAAATGCTTTGACATACTACAAACAACATAACTTACAATGTTTTTTTTTGTACTTTTTGTAATATATTTAAATGAAACCTATGAAATTTGACTTAAAAAAAAAAGGAAAAATTGATGGCAATAATCCCACCTTTGAACGATTTTCTTAAAACAGTCCCACCTATTGATTAACTTAATATAATCCCACCTATGAGCTTATCTTCTCATATTGGTCCAGGTTAACTTGTAACCTGATGATACCGGTAAACCAAAAGCCATTTCACACTTTCTCTCTCTTTGCACACTAATTTCCCTAACAAATTAAAAAGCATTAATTTTTTTTTTCAAATCTCCCATTTTCCAGTTTCCCTTCCCCAATAATTCACTGGGTCCAAAAAAAAAAATCAACTCACTTAGAGAACTCTTGGAATTTACCATCAATTATGAGATTCACATTCATCCAAAATTATTTTTTTTTCTCATTTGGGCACTTCCAAAATCTTGAAATTCAAAGCTAGGATTTTTTTAATGGTTTTTGTAGGAGGACAGAGAAGATGGGTTTTGGGAAGAATAATAAGCAGGATCAACATCTAATTCAATTCCAATTGCAACAGAAGAAACCGCACTTCTTGATAAATTCAAGCAATCATCGCAAATCTCAATTTAAGACTTTGGCTTTCATCGCTGTTAGTAGGATATAACAAAATACAGAGATGAATAATCAAGACAAACTTCCTAACTTATGGAATTAAATTCACATCATGCAGTTTATATACCAATATACCATTGTTTGCCAAATAATGATCATAACCACAGAAATATACTACCGGAATTTAGGGGTTTTCAGGGTGAAAATTGGAAGAAAAAAAAAGAAGACAACTTTATTTAACAGAATTGAATGTACCCAGATTGAGATACATTCACTATCAAAGAGAATCGAAGCATAAATCATGATTCTTTGATGATTTGAGAACCCAACAATTGCATCAAGAGAATAGTTTGTAATAGCGAATTGAATGAAGGGGAGATATGAAAGTAGAAATTGGAAGAAAAAACGAACAGAATTTAGGGGTTTTCAGGGTGAAAATTGGAAGAAAAAAAAGAAGAAGACAACTTTATTTAACAGAATTGAAAGTACCCAGATTGAGATACAGATACTTCACTATCAAAGGTGTAACGCACAAAATGAAATTTCACACTCGCCAACAATCAGAGATAACGATGATATCATTCACCTAAGATAACATTCATTTAATATACTTATTAGATACTGAGAGATAAGTACTCAAAATTTTTAACGTAGCAATTAATAACTAAGCATTCACCTAAGACTAGTTGGTCTTTGTTAATTCAAATTACAATTACTATGATTTTAGTGATTTCCTTTATCCAAGTTTTTCTAACTGCTGATTGATCCTTTATAATCATGGAAAGTACTGTTTGGCACTCCTTGTCTTCTATGTTCTTGCATACAATACTTTAATTGGTTCGTTGTGATCTTGCCATATTTTTTGTTGACAGTTGACAAAGCTGGGAATATGGGATGATAGAGTTGACAGAGAGGAGAGCATAAAGGAGGAGGAAAGAAGAAGCAGAAGAAGGGAGAAGAAGGGGATCTTAAAAGGGAGTAGGGGATTAAGGGGGAAAATATGTTAAGTATCGTTTAGTATCAATTGGGAGGTTTTACCTGCAATTGCAAGTCACCAACAGGTAAAGGACTAGTATAAGAAAATAAGGCTCAAAGGTGGGATTATATTGAGTTAATCAAAATGTGGGACTGTTTTAAGAAGATCGTCCAAAGGTGGGATTATTCCCATCAATTTTTCCAAAAAATAATGAATCTTTCTAACTATTAAATGCCTTGATAATGACCAAGCAAAAAAAGGGTCAAGTCTATGAGCATATTTATTTCTCTTATTTGAATTGACCAAACAACTTAAATACCAACATCCACCTAAAGCCATTAAATTTGCCCTAAAGTAAATCGGTCATTGTGATTATAAAAGACCATGTTCACTTTGTTTTTTCATTAGCGCAACTCATTTCTTACAAATTTAAAACTCTCAAAACTCTCTAAATCAAGAATTATCTCGATGGATCCTCAAATTGCCGAGCAAGTGAAGAAAGTTAACGAGACAACCTTCGAATTTTTAATTTTTAGAGTTTGGTCGATTATTGATGAGAGGATTTTGGTTGCATGCAACAAATTACGAAAATTAGAGGAAGATGAAGGTAAAGTAACCATGGGTTACATTGGTTAAATTATATTTTTTCGTAATCAAATTGAACTTGCTTCACAAGAAGCAAAGAATATTGTTGAATATTTTCGTGATGAAGTGAAGAACTGTGGTGTTTGAAGATGGTGTCTCAAAATCTATGACTATTGTAGCCTTTTAAATAATTAAGTTTGTAGTTTTTTTCAATTTAAGTTGTGTTTTAGTCGTGTGTTTTGTTATCTTAGTTTTAGTAGATTTGTTCTTAGTCTTAGTAGATTTGTTCTTAGATTATGTTATTTGTATCTTTTGTTATCATCTATATAATATATTATTTTTTTATTAGTATTTTATTTAGTGTTTTAAAATTCATATACCACTTTTGTTTAATTTGAAAACCTGTTTATAATACTTTTTAATATATTTTGGTGAATAGTATCAACATTATGTGGATATTTTTAATCAATTCGACTACAATTATCGATTAGTAAGTTGTACGGTTTAATGGTTTTGTAAGAAATAGTATTCGCTACTTAAGAATAAAATTATTAATCATTGAAAGAAATAGCATTAAAAAATTATCAATTAATCAATTTTAAAGTTTTCTAATATAAAAAAATTGTATTCAAACTAAGAGATACTCCCTCTATTTTTTTATCTTTCTCACTTGGAATCTGGGCACTATTCATACTTAGAGATAATCTTCTCCATTTTTTTCAATTTATAAGAAAAAATATAGTCATGTGGGGTCTTGTTTGATTCGTCTCTATTAGTACATTATTAATATTCAATCGTTATAATTTTTACTAATATATAATGAAAGATATTTAAGTTTAAAGAGGTGCATTAGGATACGCGCACAGGAAAGTGAGAATGATAAAAAAAACAGAGGGAGTATCAAATAAGATATCCAAAAATAAGACATAATCACCACGATTTTATAAGATTTAAATCATTTTATTGCCACGATTTTAGAAATAAACAAGGTTATGTGATTCGATTCGCATAATTTATGTGATTTCCATTATTTAAGGACTAAATAAAGGTCATTTATATGAAAATTGAAAAGAATAAGAAATTCGGAAATCGATATCATTTAGGAAATTTACACAAAATCCGGCCTTATACATGTTTTTGGAGTTAATTATGCTATTAGACATAATAAACACGGTTTTATAACATTTACTATCATTTGATTACCACGATTTTAGGACTATATATGGTTATGTGATCTGATTTTATACTTTATGTGATTTGCATGATTTTAGAACTAAATAATTTGATTAAAACTATGAGATATCAAATATATTTACAAATAAAATATTAAAAATTATACATAATAACCACGGTTTTGTAAGACATGATTTTAGGAGTTAATTAGGCAATAAAACACCTTTTTTGTTTATATAAGTGAACCGAAAATTTGTCATACTTAATTCCAGAAAAGGCGTACTAAATCCTAAGTTAAATAAACAATGAAGGCATCATCAAGAAGAAGCCCACAAATTTTGCTAATTCTTCCAAATGAAATAATTACGGAGATTATTCGACGTTTAGCTCCTGATAGTCCATGTGATTTATTTCGTTGCAAATTGAGGTTAGGTCATTCTTATACAATATTTTTTTAATATACATGATAAATGAATAATATATAGCCATGAATTTACTTTACTTTTTGTTAACAGTTGTAAAACATTTAATGAAATTAGTTCTCAAAAGATGGTTATACAAAGTGTATCAATAGAGGGCTTAATCCATAGAGCATGACGTGATTGTCATAATTCTAATATATATTTTTACCAAATGTTTAGAGTACAACAATCCTCAAGCTCTTTTTCGGTTTGGATTGGTAATTTTAATGAATTTGTTATTTAAAAATATTCATTATAAATATAAGAAAACATTTTTTTTATTGTTGTTCTTTACTTTTGGTTTGCTAAATTTTTTTAGGTTACCATTTTTTACAAAGAATGAATTTCATACTTGGACTCAAGATGTTGGAGAAGGCATGCTTGGAAGGATACATTTATGCAATTTATGTATTGAGCAACATATATTTATGCAGTCAAGATAAAAGATTGCAAAGAGAAGGGGTTTAAGAACATGGTCAACATTATCTCTTGGTCAAAAAGGAGTTATAGAATGTAGGAAAATATTTAGAGATGTCATGAGAACTATATGGGTTAAGAACATTATCATTGTTGACTCAAAACCAATCATAACATGTGATATGTGTGAATAACATACAATGATATTGAAGAACATGGAGGTTATTGACTATTATTCCCCTATGGCCGATCATGATTTCTTGAAATGTGAAGTTTGCCGTTGTGATCGAGATGTTAATTTCTTTTTGTAATTCATGTAATAGAGAATTAACTCATTTATTAGTAATTTATGTTTGAAAGCATTTTGTATTTGAATAAACTTTCACAATAGATTATGTGGAAGAATAAGTTAGTATAAGTTGCTTTTCAATTTATTTATTTTTAATAATATTTGTGTTATTTAAATTTATTTGTTATTAATATAAATGATTTATTTTAAGTCATGATCATTTGGTGTTTATTATTTTTACTATTCAATTTTACCATTTGAATAACTAAAGTGCACTATTTTAATTATGACACTCAATATCTATTGTGTAAAAATTCTTTCAAGAAACCCATGCTACATATTATGAAGTGAAACGCATAAGTGTTTTAAAAAAGGCCTTTTTGAACATTATTTATTTAAGAAGATTGTCGATTTTGGCAATTTTAATGGTTATACAATATCATATATGAGTATATTGAAGAAGAAAAAGAGGTATACTAGGTCCACTATTGCTAATTTAATCTTTAGTAAATCAAAGATTTCTCTATTTATGTTATTAACTATAAGTAATACCCTTTTAGTGATGATTTCATAATATTATTTAATACGTATTCTATAAATATCTTTAATATGATCAATATTTTCGGATTTTTTTTTTAGAAAAAAAATACAGTATTGTCTCCATATCAATTATAAATAGTTACCATGCCCCATATGAAAATATCAATCTAAACGTTTTGTATTTTTTCATGACAAAGTCATCTCCCTCACAAAACCACAAAGGTAAAGCTATAATAAAATACGCATGGCCCCGTAAGATGGAAAATCCGAATTTCCTTAATGTTGATGCTATGGTATTAACCCTTTTTCGTGGAGGTCATCTTTTTTTCCATGATGTATCTAATATCTTTACATATCATATTAATAAAAGTAATGAGGTATGGGCTCATATGGAAGACGTTTATACCACTATAGATGGTTATCGACCATACTTTGATTTTTGTAATATGATGTTATATGACCTTCGATGCACTCCGCCAAGAGCTTATAAAGTTTTGCGATGATTACTTTGAAAATGTCGATTTGAATAAAGGGGATGTTCTTCGGCTTAAAAACAAAGTGTTGCTAAATTATATAGCAAGTAATGACTACGCATCGAGTTCTTAATTAATTTTTATGAATTTCAAGTTGTGGCACAAACATTTGTAATAAGTTTTAAATGTTTTGCAATTTAGTTATGTTGTAGATTTGTGACTTGCAATTAGTTGGTCGTTTTTTACTTTACTTACAGTTAATGAATAACTAAACCGTTATTACCATATTGATGCCTTCATTTTTTTTCGACATATCTTATATTCAATTTTCCAAATCTTAGTTATATTTATTGCAATACTAGTTCGATATCATTTATCATGTATCTATATATAATAGATTTTTAAGATATATTTAATTTGTGATCTATAAATTGTATATAATCTCATTTTATGACCAATATTTTTACCTACACTTCTCAATCACTTTAAGCTATGAGGCATACAATTCGATCTGCAATGGGTTTCTCATCTCAAATCAAAATTTCCAGTTTAAATTCAATCGTTGAAAAAGCTAAAGATGACTTGCATGGATTAGTAGGTAAGTTTGACAAACTTTTTTTAATATATGTATTAGATTGTTTGATTTCATATATGATAGTTATATAACGATTTTGTACAAAATTTAGATGTTCTTGGAATTATTATATATCAAACAACAAATCTTACAAGCAATGGTACACAAGAGTTAGTAATTTTGGATGAAAGGTGCCCCAATCTTTTTATTTTACATTTTATTAATTATTTGTCTTTAATTTGATAACCTATTAGAAACGCTTTTGATAATATTGGTTTCAATTTTTATATGTAGTCGTACTGCAGTTAGACTGAACTTAAGAAAAGCACTTATCCAACAATGTGAATTAATTGATGAATCATTGTGTATTCTAGGATGTGGATTATCTATCGGCAACGACCGAGGTAATATGAATGATTATATTTACTTTTTGTTTATCTCTTATTTAGTTAGTTCATTGTTGAAATATTTAGTGACCCCTCTAAATATTGTACTATTTTAATTGCATTATGTATACTAACTTTAATATTGGAACATGTTTTATTTTTTTTTTACTTCTACAATTTATTCTAGAATCTACATACGACCTAGAACGAAGAAAGCCTCTTAGTTGATAAATTGGTAATAATTAATTTTATTTACAACTCTCTTATTTCTTACATTTAAATAAACAATTATACTTTCTTACAATCTCGCACATATAATTATATTATCATGTTTGACACTTAGGTTTAAGGATGACCGTTTTGTAAAAGAGAAGGTGAATTTCATAAAAACATGTCCCTTACCAATTACAAAAGTTCTGAGCATTTCAAATGCAAAGCGAATGAAAATATCTCACTATTTATGTACAAAGCATGTAAGTTCAATCGTACTTTTGGTTTAATCTTTTGTTTATTACATATATTTAGTATGTTTTATTTTGATGAAATAACAAAGACATGATTATCTTTCTTCTTTCAATGTTTTTCAGAAACAAATATGTAGGGTTATTGGGAGTATAGTCGACATTGACACACAAAGTTTCAAGTTGTTTCATGGATATAGTTTATCTTTTATGGTTACTATTGAAGACAACACCGGAAGTTTGAATATATTACTACGAGATAAACAAATAGAACTAATATTCCACACTACTATATTCACCTTGATTAAGGAATTGGTTCAGGTGTGTATTTAAGTATTGTTCATTTTTTATTTAGTAAGATTTATTGATTATAATTTATTGAAATTGTTATACATAATTACAAAACTATTTTATTTTCTCTTATATTAAAATTAGAATGAAGGGAGGAAAATTTTTTCGTTTGACTTTAATTTCCCGGGTGAACAAGTCTTATGTTTTCATTTTAAGCCATGATGCTGGCAGTTCTGAATTATTGGGACATAAGGTTCAAGATATCACATATATACACTGGGCTGAAGAATGTGCTAATATTTTCAAGTATGGATTTATATTATATGTTCATATTCATAATTTTATGTCATTATAATGTAAATACATTTTTAATGTTAACCACAATGTATTTTTATGTAGCTCCCGGAGCGAATATTCTCACTGTTGATGTAGCCAAGCATTTATATTTGATGTATTTTAGTATTTAAAAATTCATTTTGTGAACTATATAATTACTTTTATTTATTTATCCATTTAAAAATTCATCTACCTATTAATACCCAATTCTATTAAACGTATAAATGTCACTACAAAAATTTCGGTTGTAAATAAGACTATAATCGTGATTTAAGCTTTCATTAAGGCAAGTAGTATAACTAAATCTAGATATTACTCAAAGATTGTCACTCCTAACTATAATTAAAATGATACTATATATTCCCATAAAGGCAATATCCAACCAATTAATCACAATTCAGTGCCTTGTGGAATTAATTCCGTTTTGACCAATATTAATTATGGACGGGATTCTTGAAAATATAATGTAATTTTGAATTTTTAAAGTTTTTTAGTTGGCCGATTTTTTTTTTTTTGAAATCTTTATATATAAGCAATAGTTTTGGCCGAAATATAATAAGTTCATCACACAACTTTTATTTATCTCGAGTACCATCCTTTGATTATAAACTACCACGGTTCATAATTTCCAACCATGAAGAGACTATCTTGCGCAAAACCAACCTTATTGAACCGTCTTCCTCACGAGATAACGATTGAGATCCTTGGACGAGTTGCCTCTCAAGCTCCATTTTATTTATTTAATTGCAAATTAAGGTACGAATTCTTTGTGATATAAGTTTAAACTACTTTGTGTTATTCTTTAAGAAATATAACATTTTTTCTCACAAATTTTTCTTAGTTGCAAGACACTTAATGATATATCTAATGAAGAGAGTGTGTTACAACGAGTTTCCATAAAGGAAATGATAGATTACATATGGCGACTTGATGATAGAGCTAAAGAATTTTTTGAACGCTGTCTAGATTGCAATAATCCACAGTCGCTTTTATATATATTACGAATTTATTCATTTGCATATTTTTTTTTCCTATTTTTTTAAATCAATGTTTATAGGTTTCAATATTCACACGTGGTTGTTGGCAATATGGAGTGCCTCAAATACAACAGGCATCGAAATTAGTTCTGAAGATTGCAACTTATCTATTGGCCTTAATCTTTTTATGTAATAAAGAAGAAGAGCTTAAAGATAAGGGTGCATTAATGCTTATTGCTCGATAAATGAAGTTGGTATAGCGTGTATCATAAGGTTTAGGTGGAGATTTAGAAGGATGATGAACACAATGTGGATAAAAAGTAGATTGAACTTGGTAAGTAAGGAACCAATTTTTTGCAAAACACAAGAGCTTCATACTACTAAGTTCAACAATTGGGAGAATGGTTATTACTATTCTTTTGCCAACAATTGGGACAAAGTGGAGTGTGAACAATGCAAGTGTCATCAAGAAGTTCAATTTTTCTTATCATTCATGTTTTAGAAAATTATCTAATTTTATTTCAATTTTTAAGATTAAGTATTGTATTTTGACCTCTTGAAGGTTATGCTTTGTTATGAAATAAGAACGTTTTTTTTCATTATACCTTATATGTAGTAAATGTTTTTTTTTGGATTAATTACACGTTTAAAAGTATTATAAAAGAAATGTGAAATTTATAAAACTATTATAAAAGAAATTTGAATTTTATAAAGCGAGTAGTTATTTTTGCGATTAATTACACTTTTAAAAGTATTAACAATTGTTTTACGAATTTAAAAGTATTATGAAAGAAAGTTGAAAATTATATACGTAATTATTACCCACGTATCAATATTAAAAAAATATCATATTATTCAAGTTGTCAATATTTTAAAAAAACGAATTAAAAATAAATGAAGTTAATATTAATGTACTTGTCGAATTTGTTTGTAAAAATAAGTTGTTATGTTAAAATAATACAATTAATGCTAAAAAAATGAGAAATAATATTGCAAACATTCGGCCCACTTTATTACATTGGGCCCACTTTAATGAAGCTAACAATATTTTCATGAATCTTAAAAGTAACAAAGTAACTTAAAACTTTTTACATTCGACCCACTTTATTTTGCTTTTTATGACCCAATCCAATTCAGTCCGCCCACTATATTAACGTTTTATTAATGCTTTTATTATACAACCCACATTTGGTCTAAATATTCGAAACTAGGTCATGAAAAGGTTATTTAATAGAATGACCATAAACATTATTGGCATACTTATATATATCCTCGATTATTAAAAGTTTAAAAGTTGACAAATAAACCATCATGAATAGGCTAAATTTAGAAAAGTCTACATTATTTAACCGTCTTCCTCATGATATCATAATAGATATTCTTGGACGTGAAGCTGTCGACTCTCATTTGGATTCATTTAACTGTAAACTAAGCTAGGTATGTTATTTTATAACTATTAAAAACAAAATTATGATTTCTTTTTTAAATGTGTAATGTTAAGTTATGTGAATGTTAATCATTTGCAAGGACCTTAATATTCTTTCAAATATTGAACATATTTTTCAACTATTCTCCCTTGAGGAAATAATTTGTCTAAGATGTCGATTTGATCGGCATGCTTCACTTTTTTTTTAATCGGTGCCTAGAGTGCAACAATCCCGATGCTCTTCTACGGTTCGGAAAGGTGAGTAAATTTTTTTATTTTTTACTTTAATTTGTTAAGAATTTTGTTTTAGTTTTAATAATAATTTTCAATGGCAATTTTATTTTTTTTAAAAGACTGTTCAGTTGTTTAGTTATGTAAATTGTTTCTTTTACATTCACAGGTTCAAATATCTACTAATAATAAGTGGAAGGATGGTTTGACACACATTGAAAAAGCTTCAAGTTTGGGACATAATTTTGCAACTTATCTTTTGGGCCTCATTTTCTTATCTAATGAAGAGAAGGAATTGACAGGATAATGGTATCATTGTGGTGACAAATTTAATTAGACATGTTGGTATGGAAGGTAGCATACAATGCATGAAGAGATTTATTAAGATGATCAACACCATATGGGTTGAAGATAGATCATTAATTGCAAGCAAGACACCAGTTTACTGTTACTCGCATCATTCAAAAAATTATGGATCTTAACCTATGGGATATTGGTAAATTCTATTGTATTAATCATGATTCTGACAAGATTGTTTGTGAAAAATGTAAGTGTGATCGAGAAGTTAGTTTCTTCTTAACATACATGTATTAGAATTTCATTTTTCTTTTTACTTTTTGTTCTCACATTATAAATTAGCATTGTACTACATTTTAAATGAATAATAAATTTTTTAATACTACAAGTCTACTGTGTATGTGTCTTTTAAAAAATGTATGTGTAAAAAAATTATTTGAACCTCAATTATTTCCTCATAAATTTATGACTAATTGATATAGTATAAATCCTACATATTTTCGGCCTTAATTGAGTCAATGTAATTGATAGGCTATAGTTTTTGGGCCTTATTATTTTTGCACTAATTTTTCGGCCCTAATGGATCACTTAATTTAGTACTATGTCATATAAATCTAACATATCCTATAGTTAAATGTTAATTTTTATATTTAAGGCAATTCATAATATCACATATTTTTTTTAGAGAAATTGAATGTTAAGTAAATTTTTTTTTTTTGGAAACCTTTGTTAACATAAATGAAAGAAATCGGGTAGGAGATATGAATCAGCTAATTTTCTATAGTTCCTTTAATTCCAATCAATTTTCCTATTGTCCGATTTTGTTAGCTATTTGACACCTTTTTTTTTTGCATAAAAAACGGTAGTTAGTCTAACTTAAGGGAATTCTTTTAATTTTTTTGTGCGGTTTTTAAAGAAACCATATTTTAGGAGATTTTTTTTAAGCCACAAATTTAGGGTTCGTAAATGTGAAAGTTTTTAATACAAGACATCACCTCCATTTCAAGTTCTTTATATACTGATTTCTATTATACAAAGGACATTTTTTTCTCAACTCCATTAAAATTACTACAAAGCTTTAATATCAACCATGAAGAGGCAGTCTCTCTCATTGAGAAATCCATTCAACCGTCTCCTTAACGAGATCATACTCGACATACTTGGACGTATAGCATCTCAAGCTCCATTTGATTTATTCAAATGTAAATTAAGGTACTATTTTTTTTGTCACTTTTTGTTTCTATTCAAATTAAGAAACTAATGGCTTGTGTTAATAATTTTTTTCATTTATTGTTAGTTGCAAAATGCTAAATAATATGTCAAATGAAAAAAGTGTTCTTCAACAAGTGTGGGTAGAAGGAATGATGGATCTTATATGGAGATTTGATGCAAATTCAAAATATTTTTTTTGACCGTTGCATAGAAGCAAATAATTCGGAGTCACTGCTACATTATGGATTTGTAAGTATAATTTTCGTATTCAAATATATATAAGATAATTTTGTTGTATTAAGTATTCGATTGTTCAAAGTTATTTTTACTTATACTATATATTGCTATAACTAAATTTATATAATAGATAAGGTATAACATTTAGGATAGTAATTTTAAGCACTATATATGTTAAGTTATGTAATTGGCAATAAATGAAAGTTTTTTTTAGAACTTTTTTATAGTTCATTAGTATATTTTAATTATTAAAATCGTGGTAAATTGTCTAAATTTATTTATAATTATTAATTTCGTATATTAATTTACAAATCATATTGTGGAAAAATTATCTACATTTATTTTTAATAATTAATTTCGTTTATTAAAATAAGTACTATAAGAGTATCATAATCATTTTATTTTTATTTAAGTGGTTTTCTAATATTGTTTTATATATTTTTTCCTAGGTTGCCCTTTTTCAGTAGGGTCGTTGGCATTATGGATTACCAAAGATAAAGAAGGCGTCAAATTTAGCACTCAAGACCGCAACTTATTTTTGCTATCACTCATATATCTTTGTAATAAAGATGAAAACCTAAAAAAGGAGGGCTTTAAAATGCTTAGTTCCTTAATTAGAGAAATAGGTATGAGTGGGATTTTAAGGTGTAGGATTATATTTTCTAGGATGATGAATACTATATGGGTAAAAAGTAGAATTAATTTAGTAACTAAATCAGAACTTTATTGCAAGATTCAACAAGAACACAAGAATGACATGAACGAGTGGCAGATTCGTGACTACATATCTTCAACAAAAGTTTGTACCTATCAAGTTGAGTGTGACGAATGCAAATGTGATCGAGAAGTTAGTTACTTTTTGTTAAGCATGTTGCAGGAAAACAATTTGAAGTTAATTTTTTTTTACATCGAGTATTGTATTTCATATTATTAAAATAAATTGTATAGTGAAATAAAATACTTACTCATTTATTATACATGTTGTATTTTTTTTGTAATTTCATGTTTTTAGTTATGAAATCATATAATATAATATTGTTTTTAGTAATGTAGTGTTTTTATTTATCATATATTCAGTTCAGAGTTTAAAAAAAAAACTAATCCTACATAAATCGGAAATAACATCGAGCTACGCAAAAATAGATGAAGTAAATTTCCATTATTTTTGTTAATCATAAACTAAGACTCATCCAAGTAAAAAATGAATTCAAATCATGCGGCCCACAATCACTTTATTTCTCATGGCCCAATTTCATATTTTTAGACGCATAGTGTTTTTAAACGCATAGATGATGACCCAAATTCAAATCATGCGACCCACACCTACTTTGCTTTAATGAATCCTTTAAAAATGTGTATGGGCCTATTGTTTTGTATTTGACGAGATTACTTATCATAATGCTCTTTTTACTACATCCAAATAGTTTGGGCCAAATATATTTTCATCTATTATCTCATGGTAGTGTCATGTTTTCATTTTGGTTCGAATATAATATAAAAAAAGAGTTTTTATATATACCATTTCAATTTATTAATTACACCGGTTTACATATCCTCAGTTAACCGAAATATATTGTTAAATGGCAGAATAATATAAAATATGTTATATATGAATTGATTCTTGTTACTCTCTTTTTTAGCTATATAGTAGGATTTGAAACTATATTCGTTCATTTTTAAAATAAGTTGATTAGATAATTTAAGATCTTAACATATTCGATATTGATTTGGTTGCACTAATTCATTAATACTGATTTTTCCTTAAATTAGCATAAATTTTCTAATTTCTTAGTCATAGGGATAATTTACTTATTTGTTGGATTTGATTTTATAGACCGGATATAATAATTGATTTATTATATCATTCAAGATATTGTGTATGAATTGATTGCTTTTTTTATAGGGATACTATAATAGATTTTTTTATTATAGTAAATATATACTATAATAGACTGGATTTTTATTTAATATTAATAATTTAAAAAAATAATATTATGACATTTTTACAGACAAATGATTGATATTTTCGATTTTTTGCCTAATATATCATAATCATCATTCAAACACGTTTTTAATGACATCCGTGTTATGGGGTGATTATGCCGATCAGTTCAATGAATACATCAGAAATATTTATGATGGATTGAATATAGTTGTTGCTGGACAACTAACAAAGCATATTCAATATCAAGGCATGTATTAATTTGTAATATATATTTACTATTGTAGCCTAAAATATCAACGGCTCTACTTGAGACACATGGATCCATCAGGACCATACACGTGTCCCATCAAAAGAATAAAGAAAAATAGTTTAACCATTTGTTTTGCTCAGATGGGGGAAAAGGCTCACCTTTTGGCCCAAATGTTAGTCAGAGCCCAAATCCCTAAAACGGCTGCAGGTGATTGGTTGATGATCCATCTCCAATCATAGCCTGCCAAATGTCATGATTTGATTGCCTAGCCAATCAGGTGCCCCTATTCTAGGGTAACCTAAAAGGGTAGTAGTCATATCACAAACACTATAAATACCCATGAAATCAGGAGAAAGGTAATTCAAGGCAAACAGTGTAAACTTACTCTATGGAAATACTCTCTCACTTTCTCTCTCTCTATATCTACTTTTTCCTTCAAACTCCTGATTCCTGACTTAAGCTTCGGAGGGGGAACCACCACCCAAACCTCCAGAGTGGGTCCCTTTTTTGCAGGTTTGGGAAATGAGCTCAGGTTCGGATCCACCAGATTCAGACATCGTTGCACAAGTCTCCAATTGAAGAACATCTAGGGAAAATAGTTTACTTGCCAGACAAGGAGACTAAACATTTACTGTTTTATTTAATTCCTCTATATGTTCGTTGCATAAATAATGCCTTTTGTATAATCTTAATACGTGATCTTCGTGTTACAACAATACGCGATGCAACCAAGATATTCATCAATTATGAAATTCCTGAGATTATTGAGTTCAGAAAAAGGTATTTCATTGTTTTCCTTTTTTTGTTACTTTTCTTTTTAAATATAAAATCGAAGTTAAAAAATTATAAACTTAAAAGGCTAATTGAAAAAATTATTATAATAGAACTAAGGCATAATTTTATTAAACGAAGTAAAAAAATAAATCAATTAAATATTTACTTATATCTAATGTGTGTGTAAAAAAAATTGAAATATAAAGAAATTTAATTCACCATACAAAAATTTGGAAATATTACATTCAGACCACTTGATTTGCTTTTTAAGACCCAATCAGAAAAAATGAAAAGCAGTGAAGATAATTCCATTTAATTTTCATGATTATAAAAATACTAAAGTAAAACCATGCAATTAAAACTAAAAAACATTACATTCGGACCATTTGATTTGCTTTTTATGACCCAATTGAAGTAGTTAAAACCTATAGATCATTTAAGTAAGGTGTATGGGCCTTTCACTTTGTATTTAAGGATATCATTTAGAATAATACTCTTTTTATTACCGCCTAAAATGTTGGACGAACTACATTATGATCAATTATATCATTTGATTGTCGTGTTTCATTTTGTTTTGAATTTTATATGTTTTATAATACTTATGCTAAAAAAGTAACAATTTTTTTTGTAATACGGAAATTGACATATATTTACTTGTATGATATTTGTTTTACTTTTTTAATAGCAAAAGTGCAGGGGGGTCGCAATCAATTTCAGCACGACCAAGTGAGTTATCAACCGAGACTAATGAATTTCTAAAACAGGATACAATCAAAGACATCTATAACCTTTGATCATGTGAACAATTATGCCTCCCTAATGGTTATTATTTGCTTTTCACTTATTATTTTATATATATATATATTACTTTTCTAAATTTGTAACTATTATGTTTTGTTTCTTTAGCCTGGAATATGTGTTTCCTTAGCCTGGAATATGTGTATGTCTTGGTACCATTGAAGACATTGACACAAACTTTAGTTGGTATTATGAGTCGTGTAAGATATGTCGATCTTGGAGTCAAAAAGATGACGACATCATACGATGAAAAAAGTGTGATAAGGTTTTAAAGACAACCATTCTACGGTAAACTATATATTTTTTTATATAATATAATATAGTTTAAATTTTGTTCATATAGCTATTTAATTACAAATAAATACGCATGAAGTATTTGTTTATTCTACAGGTTTAGAGTTAAGATTATCGTAGCTGACTCTACGGATGATGCTACATTCGTTCTTTTTGACAATAAAATGTTGAAGTTAGTTGGAAAATCCGCTTCTGAATTATTAGAATATCAAATTAAGGTATATAGATATTAAAGTTTTCAAATTATGCAAAAAAAAATTGTTTCTTTTTAATTTTTAAAATTAACATACAGCATTTTTCTATTATTGTAATCTTTAATAGAAAGGTAAAAGGATGGACTCCCCAAAGAGTTTTCAACAATGCTTGGAAAAATATTACTTTTCAAAGTGCAAATCCCTCATCCTAACAATATTGTTGGAACTAAAATCTTTAAAGTTCTTGCCACTACGGACGATCAAAGCACTATAGACAAGTGGATGGGGATGTACATGAGATTAGAGATATGTTGTATTTTTTATAAGAACTATTTTTTTAATTTTAGTCTCTTTAAATTTTTATATTTATTATCTTCCTCTTTTCATTTTCTTTAGACTAAAAACCAAAATATAATACATGATGATATTGTTAAAAAACTGCAAAATGATCTAGAGAGTGTGAAGGAAGTCTCTTTGGGAAAGGTGATATTACGCTTTATATCAAGTTTATTTATATTTTGAAAGACCTATAATTTGTAAAATAAATTGTTATTATTCCTTAACTATATTTGTTATTTTATTATAGGACACTAATGTGAGTCAAGATGAAGCAACTTCAATTACACCTCAAAAGCTTGCTCATGAAATGAATGATGTTGGTGGAAAAGATGTTGATAGTCCTAATATTGACTCTCAATTATCAACAACTAAGAAGCAAGTTATTGTGAAGGTTGAGAAGAATGGCTATTTACATGCAACCTTTTTTCAAACAATGAAATAATTTGGTGTTGAACTATTTACATCCATGTTTTAAGTATTTCGTATTTTGGTTTTTCACCTATTTCTAGATAATTTTCAATATTATTTTATGAGTTACTTTTTTATAATTTATTGGTTTTTACATGTTCAATTTTTTTATCCTAATTTTTAACCAATTAATTTAACTATTTGGCATTGACTTTTGGTGTAAATAAATTCCTAAACACATAGGTAGCCTGTAATCTTTAAATATATGTTATTCCACCTAATAAAGAATAAATATAAGTATTTGAATTATTACATTTAAAATAAAAACTAACAAATAACAATTTCTAATTATTACAACCCATCAAAAATACTCTAATTTATTAGGTGGAATATCAACTATGTTAATATTAAAAGGTCTACCTAGTGTTATAGGATAATTTTGTTACTAAGCATACAAATACTAAAACAATATAATATTGGCATAAAGATATACTAAGTACTAAGCTTATGAAAGCATAATGACATGAAAAAATATAGTAACTTATAAAAGAGAAGGTTAAGATATATACTACCTGAAGCTTCACATACTTTGAATAGGTGATATGAAATGCAATTAATCATGTCCTAGGTGAAAAATGCAAAAGGTTGTAATAGCCAAAAAAAGTAACCTTTTAAAAAAACATACAAACCACAATAAAAGATAATTACAAAAAACAACTGTAGTACGTACTATGTAGCTTAGGGCCTAAAATCGTGCAAAATCATTTATAAAAGACAATTATAAGTATAATGTATCATTTTTAGAGTAATATTTTACACATTATTATTAAATCTAATTATAAGATTGGACTAAAAATGGATTGCCTCAAAATCGCGCTTAATGAAGGGCCTAAAATCGTGCTTTGATTTACTTTTTCTAAGTGGACTGATTTTGTTAAATTTAAACTAAGCCACGACCACGATTTAATAAAATTCGACAATTAGGAGTTAGATAAACAATTAATTTTGTCCAGCCATATCTTTGGAATATATTGTGAATCTTACGAACTCAATTTAAGGGATTAACCTAATCAACTAAATATAATACTTAGCATTTTTTATGGGTCATAATTATCCGAAATGTTCAAATTGTGTAAGGTTATTTCATAAATATATTACATGCTATATTACTAAATATACTATCCTATATAATGTTATTTTATTACCATGTATTCTTTATCATATCATCATATCATATCAATATATAGAGCCATTGTTATTATTAATAGTCACATATGCACAAACACTACTTACTACCTATGAATTTGTAGGGAGACATAATTTACTTTTTCAAATTCAAATCATACATCAAACATATTCATAGGACAAAGAAAGCATCTACATATCCATTTTAATTAGTATCTCAAAGGAATACAAAAACAATGGGTAAAGAGAATTCAAATATTATTCGTGACAAAAGGAGAAGATCAATAGGAGAGAATCATGAGTCAAAGAACAAACGTGTTGAAGGTAATATTTTTAACATGATTATGTCATTTTCATATCATTTAAAGTAAGTTAAACTATCAAATGAACAAGTAAGGTAAACTTATACACTTAAAAATGCCATAATTGATTTATTTAATCACCTAAACAAATATAATAATAATAAGAGAAATGGTTGGTGAATTGTTAGAGTAGTATATTTAACAATAATAGCAAATTTATAGAATAATAGCAAGATATATTAGAGTTTTAAGGAACTATGAAATATCCGCTCAAGAGATGGTAACTTTGATTTTTTGTTTTTTTTTTTTCCCTTAAATGTATCTCATATAATTTAATTGACCTTTTGAATTTTAAAATAATCTATCTACAAAGATTTCATGACCTTATACATTTAATGTACCATCTTAATACAATAAAATAACATTTTACTATGTGTACTTAATTTCGAGTAATGAGAACGGTAGAATATTTAAAAGTAGTTACACAATTCGAGAATTTGGCTTACCAATAATGAAAGTTATTACTATGTTTAGATTAATTACACATGAATTTACTATTATTAAATTAAATTTGGTTATTATATGCAAAAGAAAATTTGAAAGGTTTTATTTAAGTCATATGACTTATATGAAACCAAAGTTTAAGCTTCCCAAACATGTATATAACTCTTCAATACCTAAATCTAATCAAAATATCCAACATATTTTATCATTTATCCATGATATAACTTACATTGATATTATGACATTCATTCTATAGTTTATATACTTATAAGTCGAAAAAAATTGGATAGTTATTTTGATAATATTGGTCGAATGATATACTTTATAACAAAATACATGAAGCAAAAAAAAACAAATATAAAGAAATTGTTTTATGGACATATTGTATATATAACAAAAATGTATTGTACTCCTAACTTATAAGCAACACAAAACTATTTATATTAATATTATTGAGTAAAATTATAAAAAAAAAAAACCAAATCTTACATGATTTTGTATGTATTATGATAATCCTTTACAATCTGTCATAAAATGAACATCCATGTTCATTTAATTATAAATAATGTAAATTTAACATTATTATTAATCCAAAAAACTATTTTTTAATTAATAGTAGTTTTTAAAAAGAAGACTTAATCCTAGAATTCATGCAAAAAATAATCCTAGCATTCATAAGAAAATGTTTAAAATTACTTGAACTCATAAATATTAGTATTACTTCGGTTTTCAACACTTAAATCATAAATTTTTTGGATGTTGTAAATCGGGCCAAATTACAATCTTTTAATTTTTTTATGAGTTCAAGTAATTTTGCCAAAATAGCTTATTCAAAGATATCAACATAATTTATATAATTATTTTTTAACATACATATACCTAGACTTTATAATTAACATTGAAAACTCGAATTATTGTCAATATATCCAATTATATTTATATGCATGTAGGTTTAGTTTAAAGTTATCTAACTAAAATATTATATTATACTTAAACTAATAAATTTTCTTGCATGCATTTACTTATAAGCTTAAACAATAATAATATTTATATATAGTTAAATTATCTTTAATATTAGTGAATAAATAAATAATTAAAAAAGCTAACAATAAAAAGTGTTACTTATCTGAACTTGATGAAAATCGATTTGGTTGACAAAAAATTCCAAGTCTTCAAGATCAGCCATCATCCTCATTGCATCTTTATCTTTTTTTTTTTCCTTCTCAAATTAGAATTTTAGTCTTCATTTTTTCTTCTCAAAAAAAAAAAAAAATTCCGACCTTCAATAATGCTCAAATTAGTGTTGCATGTAAAAGTTTTCCATTGATCTACTATATAATCACACTTTTGTATGTGATTATCATTTTTTTTTGCACAAAGGGATTTTTTTTTCATGTAAATTTTTAGAGATGAAAAGATTCGAAGAAACGATTTTTTTTTAGAGAATTGAGTTTCATTTTTTCCGGATTTAGAGAGAGTAAATGAGATAGAGAGAGAATATAGAGAGAGAAAGAGGTTGAGAGAATGTGGAAAGATTTTGTTGAGGTATTTGGTTTTGTTTCGTTTTTTATAACCTCTTGGAAGAAAAATAGAAGAGATTTATACAATAGGTTATAGATTTGAGTGTATAAAAGATATTTATAAAAGAAGATATTAGGTGTTGATATAAATTTGAGTTGATATTTATAATTTTGAGTTGATATAAATTTGATGCAAATTTGAGTTCATATAAATTTGAGTTGATATAAATGTTATAAAAGTTTATACAAACTGAATGCAAGAAAAATTATAATATGTTTATATATCACATTGTCCGGTTAGTTGATATAATATGTTATTAAAAGTTTGATATTCATGTGCTTTTAACTAATACAAAATATTTTTATCAAAGCATTTTTTATAATAGATTTTAAAATTATAATATGTTTGTCATACTAAGTGTGTGATGTAATATAGTTTGTTATATTTTTTATATATGTTTTTTTTAATACATTGCAAAATCTTATAATGTTTTGCTTTTACATGGAGAGAATAAGAAATGAATATATAATTTGGTTGCCAAAAACTTATGCCAAATGTATTCTACTTACAAAAAATGGATGAATATATAATATTTTTTTATTGTTATACAAGTTGAATATATAATTTATTATTTATTTTATTATAGGCGGAGAAAATATCAAAATTCAATACATCAGTTCCACCACAGAAAATTGGTGTGCCACCAAATTATAGGACACCCTTGCTAGACGTATCCAACGATAAAACCATATTTTTTTTAGTCTTATATGTATACATAATTAGTGAATCATACAAAAGTTATAATTCATTGTCATTTAATTAATGAAATCAAAATTGATTTTTAAAACAGGTCCTATGATACTCAATACAGTTTGTAATTAATCTGTACGTATTGCTCTGGAAAAAAGAAGGTGTATATTGAAAGATAAACGTGAATGTCGCTTTTGTTCTTCAGGAAATATGAAAGAAAATCAGACTCCATTAAGGTGTGCAATAACTAGCCATTGTAATACACTTACAAGTTTATTATTCAAATTCATGAGTCCGATTTCATAATATAAGATTCTTGATTATATATTTATATATCATCGAGTGAATCATACAAAATATACAATTCATTGTTATCTTATTAAAAAATAGAATTGCTTTTTAAAACAGGGCCTATGATAGTCAATACATTTCATAATGAATCTGCACGTATTGCTCGAGAAAAAAGAAGGCTTATATTGAAAGAAAAGCGTGACGGTCGTTTTTGTTCTCCGAAGATATGAAAGAAAATCGAGACTCCATTAAGTTATGCTACAAGTAATAGCCATTGTAATACACTTACAAATTTATTATTCAAATTCATAAGTTTGATTTCATAATATACGATACTTTATTATAAATTTATATATCATTAGTGAATCATACAAAATATATTATTCATTGTTATCCTATTAAAAATTTGAATTGCTTTTTAAAACAAGGCCTATGATAGTCAATACAGTTCATAATGAATCTGCTCGGATTGCTCGAGAAAAAAGAAGGCTTATACTTAAATAGAAGCGTGACAGTCGTCTTTATTCTCTCCCAGATTCGATGTTTAAAGGAAATGATACTCCATTAAGTTGTGTTATAAATAATAGCCAATGTAATACGCTTACAAGTTCATTATTCAAATTCATAAGTTGCACTTCATTGATTAAGATTATTGATTCTAATCTTTTTTTTTTTATGTTCATCTTTAAGTTTGCACAACGACAACATTACAACCTGATATCAATTCAAGGAGTAAGAAAAGACAAATACTAACATGTAATACATCAATGATCAGCTATTTTTTAAAATTTATGCTTTTACTAAATTTATGGTAACCAATATAATTCTAATTATCTTTCAGGTCTAAATGACAAGTTAACTCCATTGAACTATTCCGAATCATCATTGAACTATGATGAAGCCAATATAACACCGCTTAGTAACATTACAAATGGTTAGTAATCTTCATCAAATTGCTATGTGATTGTATTATAATAAATTTCAATTGCAATTCATTGATGTAATTAAGTTTTTGTAGATACCAATATCAATGAAGACGAGCGCAATTCAGGAAAATTTAATAGATATAAACGTATGACAATATTGGAACAAAAACGCTCAAAAAAAGGTAGATTGTCATTACCGGAAGATGAATACTTTAAATTGGCTTTATATGGATGTTTTTTTTGTGTAAAAGACTATGAACATCTTTTGTAGTTGTACTGATAATCAAATGACACCTACATCTTCAAGTATTGCAATTGAGCAAGATACTTCGCTAAATAGTACTACAACGAACCGTGAGTATTATTACAATACACTATGCATTGCTTCCATCAAGAATGATAATTATATAAAACTATCAATTTACTAACCTGTTTTAGTATTTGTTTGTTTGTATTCAAGAAGCACAAGCTGATTCGAAGTTAGCACGACATAGTAGAAGACTTTTATTGAATGAGAATCGAAATTTAGGTATATGTTATTTAATTTTGTTACTTTTATGTTAAAGTCATTATATATATATATATATATATATATATATATATATATATATATATATATATATATATATATATATATATATATATGGCAAGATCACATGAGAAAACATATTATGTGAGAAACGAGAATGAATCTCAACCACACGATTGGATTAGAGTTACAACACTTGTTCATTAGAGTTATACCCCCAAAAAACATCGAGCCCAAGAAAAAGAATTTATTTTGTTCGAAATTTTTGTTTTCTAATATTTTTTTTTTTGAATTACATCACTTTTTCATAAGAGTTACATCAATTGTTCATTAGAGTTATAGCGCGTAAAATCCATTCGAAATTTTTGTTTTATAATATTTTTTTTTGGAATTACATCACTTTTTCATTAGAGTGAGTTCATATGAGAATGCATACTTACATGAGAAATGAGAATGAATTTTACACGCTATAACTCTAATGAACAAGTGATGTAACTCTAATGAAAAAAGTGATGTAACTCCAAAAAAAAGAATATTAGAAAAAAAAATTTATAAAAATTTTTTTTTTTTGGGCTCAAAATATTTTCGGAGGTATAACTCTAATGAACAAGTGTTGTAACTCTAATCCAATCGTATGGTTGAGATTCATTCTCATTTCTCATGTAAGGAGCATTTTCCTGTGATCTTGCTTCTTCATAATTTGTTTTCGAATTTTTTTGCTTCTTCATATTTTTTGCGAGTTTATGTCGATAATGTGAAGATATTGTATGTGAAACTGCAAGTTGGTGTTGATGCTTTTTGGTGATATTAAGATAA
Organism: Beta lomatogona; assembly: GCA_947646795.1. Taxonomy (NCBI): domain Eukaryota; kingdom Viridiplantae; phylum Streptophyta; class Magnoliopsida; order Caryophyllales; family Amaranthaceae; genus Beta; species Beta lomatogona. Next base: position 1,371,455 of record CANSNZ010001095.1, on the reverse strand, counting down.
AGGTCTCATATTTCATAATTTCATGTGTTTGACGAGTTTATGTGAAATTATGAGTGATTGTAATCTTCTATTGAGTATTTATATGCTATTACTATTGACATATTTCTTTCAATTGTAATTTTGTTTGTGGATTATAAATTGGCTATTTAGTAAGTTGTTTTTTAAAGATTGAGTAAGAGTTATAGGAAATACTCATTAGAGTTATATCGACACTTCTTCAAAGTCATATAGATTAGTGGTTTATAGTTGTAGTAGGTTCTAATTAAAGTCATGGCAAAACTTGTTTGGAGTTATAGGAAGTCTTGTTTAGAGTTACATCAAGTCTTCTTTTAGAGTTATAGGAAGTCTTCTTTAATTTAGAGTTACAACAAGTCTTCTTTAGAGTTACAACAAGTCTTGTTTAAAGATACTAATTACGGGTTATGCAGAGTACAACAAGTCTTCTTTAGAGTTACAACATGTCTTGGATTATAAATTGGCTATTTATTAAGTTGTTTTTTTAATGATTGAGTAAGAGTTATAGTAAATACTCATTAGAGTTATGTCGACACTTCTTCAACGTCATATAATAGACTAGTAGTTTATAGTTGTAGTAAGTTCTAATTAAAGTAATGGCAAAACTTGTTTGGAGTTATAGGAAGTCTTGTTTAGAGTTACATCAAGTCTTCTTTAGAGTTATAGGAAGTCTTCTTTAGAGTTAAAACAAGTCTTCTTTAGAGTTACAACAAGTCTTGTTTAAAGATACTAATTTTGTTTGTGGATTATGAATTGGCTATTTACTAAGTAGTTTTTTAAAGATTGAGTAAGAGTTATAGGAAATACTCATTAGAGTTATATCAACACTTCTTCAAAGTCATATAGACTAGTAGATTATAGTTGTAGTAAGTTCTAATTAAAGTCATGGCAAAACTTGTTTGGAGTTATAGGAAGTCTTGTTTAGAGTTACATCAAGTCTTCTTTAGAGTTATAGGAAGTGTTCTTTAGAGTTACAACAAGTCTTCTTTAGGTTATAGTGAGGGTAATTTAGAGTTATGGAATAATCTCGTTAGAGTTCCATAAGGTATTATTTAGAGTTATATTGGGTGTGAGTTAGAGTTATGGAATAATGTTATTAGAGTTTTAGAAGGTATTAATTAGAGTTATGCCAATGTGTTACTAGAGTCACGTGAACATGTTATTACTCTATGAATTATGGCAATTGGCTTGACTATGGTTGTTTGCCTGATATTTTAATTACGTTTGCAACTTGATAGCCTGTTAGCTCAATTGGTAGAGTATTGTGTGTGCAAATACACAAATATGTGGGTTCGACTCCCACACAGGCTCTTATAATTTGATAAGCTTCGAGCACTTCTTATTTACATTTGTTACGCTTTTAGGATGCAATTGTGGTCCTTAGCCCGACAATTTTCAATTTTAGTTTTAGTGTAGATGAGTGTTATTACCAGAATTCTTCCACTTTATGTTTAGTGTTCTGACAAACTTGTCATTTCACAACCTATGTGGGAATCGAACCCACAACTTGTGCATAGCACAATGCTCTGCCATTTGAGCTAATAGGCTAAGTAAATCAGTTAAAAACTCATTCAACACATTTTCGACGAGTGTACCCAAGTCCAAGTAACATAGATGTGCGATGCGCTTACTTCTTTTAACATATTTTCCACGTATATTAGTTGGTTTTCATAATACAAGACTGGAGATTAGTACCTTTGCAAGTCCAAGACTTGGTCACTCCATACATAGCCATTGTAGCCTGAGGTTGCAAAGCAGCAACTGACGAGACAAAGATAACTCATGAGCGGTTCTTTAGATGGGGAGCAACTTCCCAAAACACCTCCATGATTATCCATGAAGATTAAAATCAGTTAGAGCAACACTAAAGTGGAGTAAACATGATTCAATCTAGGAAGCTCCACCTATTTACTCTATATTCTATAAATTAATAATCCATCTATGGTTCCCACCACTGTTATCTTATACTCTACTAGTCTACTGACCTTATTATGGAAACTATGCAAAGCAATTGGCAAATGGGAATACCTTCCGAAGGAGTATTTCATTAGGACACATCTTCATTAAATTACAAATTACCCATATTAAACTATGAAGATAGAGAATGAGGGAGTGGAAGGGTGGTAAGCGCTTTCATCTTCCACCCACATGTTGTGAGTTCATCTCATTAGGGGGGTTTGGGGGGGTTTAGGGTAGGCTGTATTTAGGTGCCCTGTGAGAGGGCGTTAATGTAATTTATATTACTAATTTTTAAAATATTAAACAATGAAGAAAGGGAATACTCGAATGGATGTCTGCTTATATGTTCAAATCAAGTGATTCATCTACATAATTCTGAATCTGGATTCAGCTTGTGATCTGGTATGAGTTTGGTTACTTTGATACCTCTATATATAGGCCATAGCCTACAAGAGGTCCTGCACAAGGAGATTCAATCTTTCTAATATATGTTATCGTGACAAAATATATAGTAACAAAAAGACTATTCACAGTGGCGAATTTTGATACCTATATATTTAGGCAAACACAAACAGTAGTACCATTCATATTTGGTCAATTACATACTCCGTACTTGTTTTTGTAACTGTTCGAACGAAGGCTTGCTAGGGGATCCCAATTCCACAACACAACCACATTATTCTTAGCAAAAAAATCACACATCTCGAACGAAAAGATAAGACCGAGATCAATACAGCAAAAAATACACAGCACAATCAAATTCTGAAACAAAAAACAATGAGATAATCTACCTAATCAATAACTTACAAGAGCAGTGTGTCGCACAAGTGTCTTCTTCCGCATAGACGAAACGCCAGTATGACTGAAGCATTGTTGATAAAGACGAAAATTAAAATTGCAACTGCAAAATTGAAGCAAAATCCAAATATTTATAATAAATTCAACCTGAACTTTGAAGAAGATGACGAACAAGGTCTGTGAATTGTGGTCCATATCGCAAGTTTCTTCCACCATTGTTGTCGAAACACATAGAAAGATTGTCGCTGCTTCATCTATCTCTTTCACCCTAGATCTCAATCGATTGATAAAAAAGCGAATAGCACAAGAAAAGGCAGGAAGCGAAGAGAAAAGAAGAGAAATACTTGGTTTGGAGGTTTTCCATTCTCAAATTTAGAGATGGAGGAGTGAACCTTCGCAAGAGAGTAGTGCTGAAAACCAAACAAGCCAGAGAAACGTGAGGAGAGAGAAACGTGAATGTTTTGGGAATTTTCTTTCAAATTTTACCTTTTAATCTAGGCCATTAAACGAGCCATAATTTAAGGGCTGAGATTTGTTCTTATTTCTCACATAAAACCTCATTTTGACATGAACTCATTTCTATATATATATATATATATATATATATTGTCATTATCTTGACAGACACTCAATGATTTTTAATTTACCTATCCGCAGACAGCCACTTAAGTCGATTAGGAGATGGTCGCTATTCATTCAAATACAAAAAATATGTCGTCCAAAGCATAAAGGTCGTGAAATAAGTGAGACGACATATTGATTTAGGTATTTAACTATTTATAGTATAAGAAGCCTTATCTCAGATTATTTTGATTATATATCTTTGCTCATTTTTATTAAATGATTTCCATATGTATAGGTGATAAGTGCGTTAACGCACTTTAAAAGCTCTTTTTGGTTTGGTTTGATCCTCTTTGTACCCTTTTCTTCCCTCTTTCTTCCTCTTTTCTCTCTCTATTTCCTTCACTTGATCATTGTTGATCATTGTGACATTTCGCAAGATTTTCGGTCAATTTTGACTGGATTTCTAGTACATTTGCTTTCACCGTGTTTTCCCGTGCTTTGATTGCAGGTATGATCTTTTATAAGGTCAAGAGTTGGGAGATACGGTAATAGGCAAGAGTTTCGAGGAGTTTGCACGCACGAAAATGGAATAAAGGAAGCTTGAGTTGAGCTCCATGGT